>PVHX01003836.1:44278-136260 GCA_004024805.1 Geosciurus inauris | reverse complement strand
GAAACTTCATTTTTTCTGGGCAACTGCCTGGTTGGATCTTGGGATGAGTGAGCATTGAGATGAGGCCTGTAGCCTCAGGTGTTGGCCAGTTGAGTCCTGGGAGCTGGGAAGAGCACCACATCCAGTTCAGTTTCCAGAATGTGGTGGACTCTCCCACAGTAGCCAAATTGATAAGTGCAGATTGACAGGCTGCATCCTTCCATCCAGAGGGCTGGACCTCTGTTTACCTGCCATGCTTAGGTACACGGATGGGAGCCTAGGACCCAGGCAGTGGCCTTACCAAAGAAAGGATCCAAAGGAAGATGGACACAATGCTGTTCTCACTCTAAGTAGATGACCACAGATCAGTCAAAGCATACCCTCACAGAGGTAGGAAGAGGAAATGGAAGCCCATAGAAAAGACAGGGCTGTAGATAAAATGACGCTTAGGCCTTGGTTCAGTCAAGACCCTGTAATGTGTACTATTTGTTCCAGGCAGTAGTCAGGAACCAATTTTTTCCCTCTCTCTTCTTCCCTCCATTCTTCTTCCCTTCCTTCCCTCCTTCCTTCTGATTGCCTGCCTTCCTTCCACAAGCATGGATTCACACCATGTACAGATACTGAGGATTAGAGATATAGGAATAAAGAAGATAAAAATAATGTTCTTTCTTCTTGGAGCCCTAAGTCTAGGGCAGAGACAGATAGTACACAGATAATCAGATAAATGTGTCACCTCAGAAGAGACAAGTGCAGTAAAGGAGAAATCTAGAGTGCTGTGGAAGAAGACAGGGAGGCCTGAGTTGGATGAGGGGTGGAGAGAATAAGCCTCCATGAGGACACGTCACCCATGCAGAACCTGGAGGCCTAACCAGGCAAAGGACAGGAGGACACTTGGGGCTGAGGCATGAACTGCAGGTTTCCTGAGGCAGGACCTTGGCTTTGGAGCAGCAGAAGGCAGGACTTTTGGCTGCAGCCTGAGGAGGACAAAGCAGACCGGGTAGGACCTCCATGCTGAGGACATGGAGTCCCATGTGAAAATGAGAGTCTCTGGTGGGTATTAGAAGAATAATAAAGTAATATCACATTTCTACCCTAAAAAAGATTACTGTGGGTGAAATGTAGCTGGGAAATTGGAAGTTTGGAGCAAACTAGTAACCAAGTTTTTTTTAAATATATATATTTAAAAGATTGAGAGGAAAGTATACTAAACTATGAGTTGGGTCTGCTTCCTGTCACCTAGGGGAATGACAGCATTTCCATGGTAGTTACAGCCACGATCCACAGTTCTTGCTGTTGGAAGTAAGCTTTTATACAGCTCACAGCTCAGACTGGGAGGCATTCTGCCAAAGTCAGTTTGTCAACAAGTATTTACCTTTCTGGGATCCATACATAGAGGGTACAAGTAAATAGAAGAAGGACCTGCTCACAAGAAGCAAGACTGACATGTGCATATGCAGCCCTGTAACTGTACAAAATGGGAAGAGCCCAGAGGCCCAACAATAAAGAGAGGGCTGAGTTCATGGATAGTGTGGTCACCCAGCCAAACCTCATGGTCCCGGAATATCACCTTTGGGGCGAGTATTTATAATGAGTTAGGGAAACATTTTCAATAGCAAAAGCAAGCTAGTAACCAAGTTTTTTAAAAATATATATATTTAAAAGATTGAGAGGAAAGTGTACTAAACTATGAGCACTGTGTCTAGATTATTGGCGATTCACTTAATATCTGTTTCTATATTTTTGTAAACTTCCCACGGTGCATCAAAGGTATATGTTGTTCTTTAAATGCTATCCGAGATATACACTGTGTGTTAGATGTATGTCCTGACCCAAGACAGCTTCATCAGGGTCTAGGACTCCCTGCTGGATTTTAAAAGACAGTTAGAATTCACCCTGGCATCTGGGAAGGCAGAATATTTCTCACAGGAGGATTGGAAGCAAAGATATGATCAAAAATCATTTTGAAAGGTGCATGTGAGGGACAGAGAGGCATTGGTTACAGTTCCAGCATCATTTGGAAGTTGGAGAGGGGCACAGCTAGAAGGGCGCTGGACTTTCCACCAGGGATTTGGACCTCATCCCACAGGAATGGGACATCAACCAAAAGGTTTGAAGTGACCATTGATTGTTTAGGAATGAGCTGGTGAATTGGGTATCAGAAGAGGTGGACTGCCTAAACTGGAGCAGAGTGTTAGAAATGCATACGACAGCTGGAGCAGAGAAGATCTATAGCCAGGAAGCTTGCTCAACCCTAGGACCAAGTCCGTACAGCGGGGAAAGAGGTCAGATTGGATACTCTCAGCATTCAATCTGGGGCAATCAAGGAAATGGGCAGGTCATGAGCAGACATGGAAGTCAAGGCAAGGGTTGACATCTGTGAGGGAGGGCGGGGGTGAGTTTAGTTCCAACATGCAGTGTTGAGTTTTAGATGTGGCAGAAGCATGCAAGCAAAGACGCTATAATGCTGGGACAGACGGCAGGGACATGTCACATCCTGAGCCTGTCTGAGCAGTGGAAGTAGGCCATGGTACCAGGCCAAATCACCGATAGTGAGACATTTTAAGAGCTGAAGTGCCCTTAGTAGCAGGAGCACAGGTGACAGCAAGCATGTGTACCATGTCACTTTCCTGTCACTTGGTGTATTCTGCAGTACTAAAGTGCCCACAGCAGTCTGCACACTTAGAGTATAGGAGACACGGAGAAACCAAAAGGCCCTGTTGTGCACATAAGCAAGTTATCAATATCAGACAAAAACACAAACAACATCTCTTCAATAAGTCTATTTTACCACATGATTATTTGGAGACAGACTGGCTTTATATAATAATAGAAATATATCACTATAGTCAACAAGCATTTGACCTGAGGAGCATCTCAAGTCCACATAAATATCACCCCTATGTTTCTCTCCTACCCTCTCTTGTCCTGTGAAAGGCTCTGAGTTTTTAAACGTAGGCTGCCAGTACTTTTTTTTTTTTTTTGCAGTTCTAGGGATTTAACCCAGGGGTGCTTTATCAATATGCTATGTCCCCAGTCCTTTCTGTTTTTTATTTTGACATGAGGGCCTCACTAATTTGCCCAGGCTGACCTGGAACTTGTGAGTCACTGGGATTTCAGGCATGCCCCACCAGGCCCATTACTGGTAATTTCTTTATATCTTAGAAATGAATGGTTTCCCTCTAAGAATCGATGAAAACGGACCTTACAAAACTCAAACATGTGTTTTTGCATTTATTTATTAGTCATTTGATTCTCCACATCCATTGAGATACTGCTGTGGGCTCATTCCCCAAATGCTGATGTCAGGGGTCTGCTGGATCTGAGAACAGAAGAGAAATGTCTCTAAAATGAAAGTGGAAAGAATTTGAACAAAGCCAGTTATTCTTTGCAGTTGGACATGGGGACATATTTATTATAATCTTAGCAATGAATCTTTTGTCTAACGAAGTATTATACAATAAATAGCCACTTTCTTTGCATTAAAGGAAGCCTGCACAGTGTGAGTCTGCCTGCTTTCTAGACTTAAGATTCACTAAGGGAGTCTACGAGATGAAAGGGATGGTCCCCACAGTCCAGGCTCCCCACACTGCCAAGAGACCATTTTCTCCCGTTTTACTGCTAGCTACAGAAGCAGCTTTACTCCATTGTAAGGAGGCAGCAGGTGCATAGTTTACAAGAAGCGTATTTCTTAAATTATAAGGACTGAAAGAATGTTGAAGTAGTCTATGATTGCCTAATGCTTTCCTATTTTATTGTGCCTAAAGTTTGGAATTGGTTCTCTCAAGACATGCTTTCTATTTCTGCCTCTTTATGTATCATTCTGTGCATTCAAATTAGTTTTGGTTTAACTTTCAATGGAATTCTAAACATTCTAGAATTGCTCTTAGTTTTCCAGGAAACCTAGAACCTAGGCTCTTAGGCTCCAGAGCCCAGGTATATACTTACTGTGTTTTATTTTTTATCTCATATAAAAAAGAGAGGGAAGGAGGAGAGAAAGAAGATTGCTATGATTTAGGTAAGATTTGAGTGTGTCCTCCAAATGTTTGTGCACTAGAGTCTTAGTCTCTAATATAACAATATTGACAGGTGATGGATCTTTAAGAAATAGTCTAAGTGGAGATGATTAGGTCACAAGGACACCACCTTTGAAAATAATTAAGTTAGTTCTTGAGAGAATGGGTTATTACAAATTGATGCCATCCCATGTGCCCTTTCCACTTTTCTACCATAAGGTGACAAAGTGAAAGTGGCACTCACCAGAAGCCAGTGCTATGGTTTTGAACCCTCCAACCATTTGGCTCAGAATTATAAGCCAAATGAATCTCTTTTCTTTATAAGGTATGCAGCTTCAGGTGTTTTGTTATAGCAATGAGAAGCAAACTAAGACACACATGTAAAGATTTGATCAAGTTGAACTTTGAGGATGTTAAGTGTTCTCCATTATTTCTTACATTTTTTCAACACATGTGAAAAAGTTATAATTTAAATTTTTTTTAAAGTTTGGTTCTCCTCTCTTTCCTACTTACACATTCTTGAGAACACTGGCAAAATATTTATATCTCAATATTGTAACATCAGATTGTAGATCAGTACTGTCCAGTAGAACACTTGAAATGCATATCGTGTAACTAAAAAACTGAACTTTTATTTTTTTTAAATTTTAGTTAATTGAAATTTAGATTTAAATAGCCACTGGTGACTACAATATTGGACACTGTATTTCTGGAAGGAAAAGCCACAAAAACCAATATATTTCCCAGTGCCATCAGAGATCAGGCTGTCTATTCTAATTCGTGCATTGTTCCCTTAGCAAAATCCTCTTTAAAAATTTCCCAACTTAGGAACAAATGAATCAAGTCTAAAATTGACTGAAGGCAATAGTATTACAAATATTTGTAGGATGTAAGAACCTTCTCTGCCATCTGGTGCCTTCTACCTTGTCCTTTTCCAAATAAGACATTTTTCTTCCTCCTGTGTGCACAGGACCTCTCTCTGATAGGCACCAGTGTGTGGCAGTGATTAGCTCTTCACTCAGTTCCACTCCAGCTGACTCCCCAAGCTCGTCCATCATGGTTATTATGTTTGGAAGCAGATGGACAATTCAGGAGCAACCTATGGTCCTCTGACATTGGGCTTCTTGCTGCGTGTTTAATTATGTCTCAGTAAACACTGGAGCCAGCGCTCCTTGATGAGCTTAGCTGATTAAGAGCTGGTCTCGTTAATGGTCATGGCGATAAATTAACTAGTCTGGTTAAGAAAAAAATGTCTAAGAGGAAGACATTATGTTTAAATGATGGGAGTGGTGTATGTGTCTGTGCGCGCGCGTGCCTGCATGTGTGTTAGTGGGGGATCGTTGGCTTTGTTCTTACAGGATAAATCTAATGCAGAAGATCTACATTCAAGTCCTAGATGTTATAAACCATATGATCTGAGAACTATTTATAACCAACCTCTCAGGGACACCCTGAAAAGGAGGAATAGCAGTTATTTACATGGCAGGAGTGTGTTAGGGATGAACAGAGACCCAGGTGAGTTTGTATGCTAACACAGCAGTCCAGAATACGCCACTGGGCTTAAAGATTTTTGAGTTGATGGCATGTGTGAACCAACAGATGCAGAAAGAGGCTGTGTGTGCACCCCTCTCTTCTCCCTAAAAGGACAGCCTTCCAAAAGAATTCATCTGTCATAAATTCCCCTTTAAGAGAGGTTCCCTTTACGGGGGGCAAAGAGCGACTCCTGTTGCCAGAGCTGAATTGATGCCAGGAGGAGAAATTGCAGAGACACACCTTCCTAAAATAAACCTTTCCTTTCATTATTTTGCCCCCATATTCCTCTGTCATTTCTCATTCCTTATTGTCCCTTGAAATCCTAACTCTCTCCTTGTGTTAAGATGCCATAGAAAACCCCAAATTTTAACCTCTTCTTTGAACCATTCTGTGAGCTCCCTCCATGTAACAGTCAGCTATAACAAAATGCCCAAGATAAGAAATTTATAAAGAGAAATGGTTTGTTTTGGCTCATGGTTTTGGACATTTCAGTCCATGATTGATTGACCCATTGCTTTGGGCCTGTTGCGAGGCAGCATATCATGGTAGGAGCATATGGCAAAGCAAACCCACTCACCTTATGCTCAGGGAGCAAAAGACAAAAGGAAGGGGCCAGAGTCCCACAATCTCCTTTGAGGGCACATCTCAGTGTTCTCCTGCTGGATCGCACCACTTGACAATAGCACCACCCTGGGGACCAAGCCTTGAAATCATGGACCTTCCAGAGATATTCAAGATCCAAACTATAGCACTTAGACATTAGTCGATGAACCACCTTTGTCTTTCTCATGCTAGTCTGTCTGTCTTTTGTCAGTTTAGTTTGCAGACCCCCAAACGCTGGGACAAAAAGGTTTTCCTCCTGACACTGATGAGAACGTCTTATTGGTATGATGGTGGTTTGAGGTGTGTGAAAATCTCAGCAATTTTGCTGGCACTTGATAGTGAAGGTCCTTAATCTCAGGAAGATCCAGAACCCCTTTAAAAGGATACCCTTTTAAACCTGGCTTTCCCAGCTGCATCCTCAAAGTATGTTTCCTTGGACCTGAGCGTAGGGCCGCAGGAGAGGCTGCTGCAGAGGGTCAGGGAAACCAGACTTTGAGAAGCACCTCTTTCAGAGACCTCTTATATAGGAAGTAAAAATGATAGAAGGTGAGGGGCAGAGGGTGGGGGGAGGAGAGCCAGGACGGCTTCACCTTCATAGTTTCTGGAGCTGTATTTCATTATGAATTTCAATTTTAAGTTTAGTATTGGGTTGCCTAAATGAAATGAGATGCCCCTTTCAGTTTTGCTTTATCTCATTTTGTTAACCACACAGTGTCTTTTTTGAAGGAATAGAATCATGTTAAGGAGACATAATCCTTAAAATACCAAACCATATTGAGTTTGATTTGAAATTCTGAGTTCCATCTTGGAGCAAAACAGTAACTGAAAATAACTTTCCACACAGACACACCTAAAATTTAAGCCCCTATTATTTACCTAGAGGAATAACATGCTGGTTTAAGAGTTATTAAACTTGGATTATCTTTTTACCTCTACTGGCCAGATTTCCTCCTCTGTCCATAAATCAAAATATATTTAGTCACTTGAGTCCTAGGATTTGCTTAGGAAGTGAAAGAAATACATGGCGATTTAAATTATGATTTTATAAAATGCTAACTTTCTTTTAAAGAATTTACATTATTTTACCTAAAATGCTTGGCTCAGTTTTATTTTAAAAACTGAGTGTGAAGAAGGTGGGGCATGGCCTGGATTTATTTCCAGCCAGTCTTTTCTTTGCCTTCTCTCCCTCTGCCCCATCCCCCTCTCTTGACAAGAAATCTTTGCTCACAATAGATGATGAATGAATTGTTCCCCTCGTTTCTGCTCTTTTGCCTCTTTTCTGTCAACTTGGTCAAAGGCAGCTCAGCATGAATCAGAAGTGCTGTCTGAACATTTACCCCCAGATGTCTGGGTTGGTTTTGTCCGACAACATTTACATTTGAATGTCACCTAATACCCTAGAAATGATTACCCCGTGACTGTAGCCCCACATCCTAAGTAGAATACTACTATGATTTTTTTTCTTCTGTATTCTCATATTCTGGACCCCAACTGGGAAGAGAGCAAAACTAACCACCACAGGCATTTACTGGTGAGGTCTGACACTCGTCTTCCTAAAATGGAAATTCAAACGTATCTTTAAAACTTCACCTTGAAACAGCCTCTTGTACCATGTAAAAGTTTGGCTTTGGAAATAAAATCTTTGGGACAACAACAATGAATGTTGTGTTTTGGTGGCATAACTTTTCTAACATTTCATTTCTTCGTATTTAACTCTTTTACTCGCTTTGATACAAGGGAATAAGTTCTGAAATATTCTTTCTGCTGAACCTCAGGGTGGCCTCCAAAGGTGGCTGTGAATGGGGTCAGCCTCTCTCAGGCCTCAGGGTGAGGACTACTACTTTTTAGAAAGAGCTGCGTGTTCTGAATGCATTTGCTTAAAGTCAAGAACTGGCAGAAGGCTGTTTTTGATGGTATGGAATGACTGGAAGGTGCCTGGGTGCCGTAGCACACATATGAGATACCAACATTTGTAATACCAACAAATGTAAACATTTGTAAATACCAACATTTACATGGAACATAAAAGACGATCTCCTGACCATTCAAACTGATCCTTCAAAAAGGAGCTCCGTGTGAACACAGAACCCTTTAAATATAATTACTCCAAATCTGTATGGCCTCTGTTTCTGTTTCTCTAGGAGCTAAATGTATCTCTTCCAGTCCAATCCCATCAAAGCCCACAAATAACTTGAGACAAGCCCTCTCCATTCTCACGTCTCCAGCACATCATCGGGCTGTCCTTTCCCAGTTGGGCCCCCATCTGTTTTTATTAAGGACTGCATTGTGTTGCTTTATAAATTTGCTATGGCAATTTTCTTGTGCTTTTTCACATGGGACCTTGAAATTTGCTTTTTTGCCTTTCTACAAAGAAACTTTTAGAAAATCCTTATACTGTGATTAGAAATTAGGTCACTTTGCAAGATGCTATTCTTATGTAAAAAGTCCCCAACTTTTGCAAGACTTATAAACTTCTACAAAAGTTCACTTATATTGTGGTTACTTGGAACTAAAAGGACATTTTGTCTCAGACACAGTTGTGGTCCCCAGGTCAGCCCATGGGGTTATGTAACTGTGTTCCTGAATTTTTACACTAATGTGCTATTTCGGGGCGCTATGTAAATGTACAGGCATTTTGCCTTATGTCATATTTTCTTTAATTCTCAAAACTAATTTTTCCAGATAGTACCTATTGTCAGGAGTATATTAAGCACCTTACTCAAGAACACATGGCTGGTGCTTGGGAAATGAAAATGCCAACCAATCTCACTCCCTGCTCCAGGCCATCTCTCTTGGATAGTGCTGTTTGTGGGAGAACCTGCTGGGCCATGAAACACCTCTCTTGGGAGGAGGAAAGAGGAATTCTCATGGATACAGTCATTTTTCATTTCTCTCATCCACATGAGGATGCCTAGATGTTAGTTAGGAAGCTAAGGCTCTCACCCCAGGGAGGATGGGGCTACAGCTGCTCTTGGGAAGTGGAGAGAAAACAAAAGCTTTTGTGGCAAAACTTGACAAAGACCTTGAAGATGGACCACCATCCAGCTCCATCAAAGGTCTGGGTGTCTGTGGTAGGTTTCAGATTCAGGGTGGAAGAAGAGTCAGAAAGAAACAGGGCTTTTCTTTTTATCAGTTGTGGTAGGAATTCTAAAGGAGGTGAAACCCTGAATGGCAGGAGGCTGATGTGAATTTTAGTAAGAGTGGGGAAAATACCTGCAGATCTGTTTGGTCACCTAAGGAATGGCTGGCTATTCCCTCCCCTTGATCCTGGCATTTCTTCTTCCTCTAGAACCTCTCCAAATCTCTCGAGTTTCAATCTAGTGGCCACTTCCTCCATAAGGCCCTCCTGAGACCCTCAGCTCTCTTCCTAGACCCCCCCCTTGATACCTCTTTTTCCACCATTCTTCATCTAGTCTTTTTTGGATGAAATAATGACTGGGCTTTGAAGAGCCAGGTTTTTTAGACAAGAGCAGGAAATCTGAAAGATGACATCATCTTATATAAGTGAGCTCATCTTAATGTTCCCACTTTTCATTTTGCATAGTTTTAATTCTCTAATAGCATTATTCTTTTTATTATAAAAGTTATTCCACAATCATAAAATGTTACAATATTAAGGATATGACTGTAGGGGAGGAAAAAAAATCTTTTCCGCAGAACCCTTTTAGGTTAAGCACCTAGACCCTGCAAATTAAACTGACAGAAGATAGAGGGTGGGTTAAAAAAGAGAGACAGCTGGGAATAGCTCAGTGGTAGAATGTGTGCCTGGCATGCGTAAGACCCTGGGTTCAATCCCCAGCACTGCCAAAAAGGAAAAAAAAAAAAAAGAATTGTTAAGATTTATCACAGGGGTGGTCATGTAGTACAGATGAAATTGAAACGAGATGTAGTTGAGCCTTGGTGAGTTACTGAACCCCTCCAAGCATGTCATCACATCTATTTTTAAAAAATCATTATTAATTCTTTCCTATGTTCCTTCAAAAAAAAGACATACAAGCCCTCTGTACACAATAACTTCTATCCCCAGCCTCACTAGTAGCATCTCCATAAATCATCCTTCTGCCTGATGTGGCAAATACTCTCTGAGAGCAGTGGTAGGGTCAGAGTGGAGATCTGGTAGTGAAGAGGCCACCAGGTTCCCTGTTATTGGGGCAGCTCTGAGGAGTTCAATGCATTTGTGATTGGGGCAATCCTCAGAAGCTACAATCACAGTAGACCCTCATGCCCTATGGAAATGTGTTTAATAAAAACTGTAGTTATAGCAGGGCACGGTGGTGCACGCCTGTAATCCCAGCACTTTGAGAGGCTACGACAGGAAAATCATGAGTTCAAGGCCAGCCTCAGCAACGGCAAGATACTAAGCAACTCAGTGAGACCCTGTCTCTAAATAAAATACAAAATAGGGATGGGAATGTGGCTCAGTGGTCGAGTACCCCTGAGTTCAATACCTGGTCGACCCCCCCCCCCAAAAAAAAACCCCTGCAGTTATTAATTTATCCCCTTCACATTTGGTCTGGTAGAAATGGTGCCTCTATTCTTAATGTGATTTCAGTTGAACAAGTGTTCATTGTATGTCTAAGTCTGAATACAATAGTGAGCACTAGGAAGGACACAGATGAGCAAGGCCAGTTTTCCTTTCACGGCTATGGGGAGAGACTGAGCGATATAGGAGAAGGTGGGATGTAAGAAGCTCCAGAATACAGTTCTTGGGTCCAGAAAAAAGGAGAACATCTGCTTGGCAGTCCTGAGAAAAGAAAGAGGAAGGTGGTGGCTGAGTTGGGCACTGATGGATGGGAAAAAGTGCTGAAGAGGACAGAGGAATAAGGGCCCCAGGGTGGCAGGATGGGGCTGGGGCTATACAGGACTTAGAACCATCAGATTTCCTAGGAACATTGTATTATGTGAGGAGAGCAGCTAGTGAGAAAAGAAATAGCCCAGGGAAGGTGGGCTGGGGTGAAATCACAGAGAACCAGGGATGACATGCTCAGAATTTGGGCTTGACATGGCATTATAGCAGTGTTGAAATAGAAAGGAGCTGTGACTTTAGGGGTAGATAGTAACCTGTCAGCAGTGTATCGGATGAATTAAAAGAGAAAGGTCTTTAGCAGTGAAAACTTTCATCAGAAGATATTGTAAGTTGGTTGCAGTGGTATGCAAATGTAGTCCCAGCTGCTTGGGAGGCTGAGGCAGGAAGATCACTTGAGCCCAGGAATTCAGAGCCAATCTGGCCAACGTAGCAAGACCCCCATCCCAAGAAGGAGGAGGAGAAGGAATCGTAGCAGCTGGGTGTGGCATGAAGGCACTGTCTCCTTCCTCCAGCCACCTGGAGTCGATGATCGCAAGTCTGTCCTGACTACCAGCACTCAGAATTATTGGAAACATTTGATTAACTGCTGAGTTGGTTGAGGTACAAAACTGTGTGTGTGCATTTTCTATAACTTCCAACAGTTACTTCTTGGATACCACAGAACAGTCCTGAATTGAGTCAGCACATTTATAAGCCCAGACATCTGAAAACTGAAGGGGCAGGGACAGAAGGCGCCCCTGCCCCCCAGGAAAGAAAAATCCCCAGCTTCCAAAAGAAATGTGTAATCCTCATCTTAAAGGCAGCTGAAGTTTTAAGAGGCCACACAGCTGTGAGTAAGTGGAGTCCACAGTGAAATAAACTTGAGTCCAGCTGTGGAAGAATTTGGCTTAAGCGCTGGGGGATTTAAGTGGGGGAGTGTTCTGTTACTTGAAGGTCATAAATGTGTTACTCAGCATCTATTTACTGAACCCACACTGTGCACACAGCATGGCGTGGGTGTGATGAACGTGGTGTGACCTGCAGAGTCCCCTACATGGGATCGGAGAGTCCTGCCCTCTGAGTCTTTGTTCCACACCCAGACATATGAAGAATTCACCACAGAGATGGCTGAGACGCTGGTCAGGACTTGGCTGAGAACTAGTGTTCAGCATCTGAAGTTTCTCAAGGTCTCATCCCCACATGCAGGAAATTCCAAGGTAGTTTCTGTGTGTGAAAAACAAGATGGTACCAGAAGACAATGGTGCCCAGTCTGAGACCATCACGGAACCCCCTGCTGCTGCTGAGGATGTGTCATTTCACTTGAAATGGGAGAAAAACCACTTATTGCCAACTTGCTTCCAGCATATTCGCTCACCTTGGGCTTGTTTCCTGAATACTCCTTTCTCATTGCTAGCCTGACCAGATCCTCTTTAGTTAGATGATGCTCATTAGGTTGAACATAACACAAAAGGTTTTACACTTTGGTGCAGAAGGAGGAAGAAGCTAATTTTAACTGCAATGTGCCCTGTTGGGGTTGATTTTTGTTTTTATTAGAATCTGCATTTAAAAAAAAAAACCCAAAGCAATCCAAGTGACTTGTCTTCTCCAAAGGCAAAGGTAGTGAGGTCCAGAGAGCCCCAGGCTTGGAAATCATGTTTTACTTTTATTACCAACTAATTCTGTGACCTTATTTTCCCCTTGAATAAAATGAGCAGGTTGGACAAGAATCAGAGGGTGCAGACTAGCAGTGCGTGGTCAGCCCCTGACCTCAGTCATGTTTTGTGTAACCTCAACAGTGTTTTATTTTATAATTGAATTTAAAGGTCTTTAAACCAGGCAAGCACTAGGCGGCTGCCACAGGCTCCACCCCTCACACCAGGCAGTTCTACACACTCCTTATCTGCCTGGCATTCAACTCTTCTTGCCCTGCTCCATACTCTCTGTGGTTCCTTTCATCTGCAATAGACTAAGAAATTCTGAATTTCTTTGCACCTCCAGGCCTTTTTATGCCTCTGCCTGCTTTGCCCTTTGGGCACTAGAATAACTAGTTTTTTTCAATGGAAAAAAAAAAAATCACAGTATCTGGTGATCGCAGACAAGCAAAGATCTAATTACTCCAAGACTGGCAGGTCTACGGGTGTTATAAGGTTTTAAGAAGCTCTGTTGTGTTTTGTTTTTAATATGCTAATGATACAAAGGGAAAATTAATTATCAAACCTCAGTATTGAGATGTACAAAACTCTGCCTACAGTGTTTATAGTGTTAGTTTTCAAAGGCCATCCTCAAGATGTTGTTACCTGGGAACATTTTTAGAAATGCAGATTCTGGGTCTCTGCCTCAGACTTTTAGAATGAGAATGGCTGGGTGTGTTTTGTGATATGTCCAATGAGATGATGAAATAGTACTGTCTTGCCTGGTTATGGTGTGATTAAATGGCACACCATCTGTAAAGCACGCCACTGTGGTTCTTAATGGGAACATGTATTTGGATCCTTGCAGGACTTATTACCCTTGACTGCTGAACCCCTCCCCTGTTTCTAATTCAGTAGATAGGAAAAGGGCCCTGGAGTTTGCACCTCTGACATGTCTCCAGGTGACAATGCTGCTGAAGGGCGGCGACTATGCTTGTAAACCCTGGTTCTAGAGACCCTCTCCCTGTGTGATAAGAACATGGGAAAGTGAGGAAAGCAGGGGATGCCATTTTGTTTAGGCAAACACATCCCCACTAAGGTGGTACTTGGGCAGAAACCTGGGTGGGCTGGGTTTGAGGAAGAGAAGGGAAGCCAGGGTGGCTGAAGTGGAGTGACCATGTGTGGCGATGAGGTCGCTGGGATAGGGGAGGGATAGGGGAGGGGCAGAGATCACATGAGGTCTCAGAGTTATTGTGAAAGACTTTGCCTCTGCTCTGAGTGAAATGGGAACCCTTGGACATCACCTGTCCCCTGGAGGGACGTCTGATTATATACTGCGGCCTGTGCCAAATGACTGTATTTCAGGATAAAGAAATGACCCTCATTGTTGTATGTAAATCTCTTCTTTACAAAATAATCGAAAGTGGACACAATGTATAACAAGGATGAATTAGAAAGTCCAGTCGCTATTGTGAGCTTCCTGTAGAATACCAAAACAATGAAATGCATTTGCTGTTACTAGATATATACAGGCACTGAGCAGCAACAGATGCTGGGACCATCAGGGAAGAAGCTGGAGAACACAGGATGGGAGCTAAGGAGCCATCCTGTGAACCCATGGACCAGTCTTAGTCTTAGCATCTCAGTCATGTGAGGACCATGAAGTACAGACTTCACCCATGGAGGACATTCCTGCCAAAAACCTTGAACTCAAGTGGAACCAGGCCCCAGGTTAGACGTTCAAAACAGGGCTTGAAGAAACAGGTTAACAGTCCCATAGGAAAGTCATCACGTAAAACTGGAACCCACTGGTTCCCACATTGAGACAGTGCTATGCGGGGATAGGGGGCAGTAGAGTCTATTCTAGGAAGGAGACCTGAGGGAGATACAATAGGAGTTTATTTGAATCTTGATTTTTGAAAAACTAAAAAGATCTTTTTGTGGTAATTAATTTGAACACAGATTGGATGTTAAATAACATTAAAGAATTATTGTCACTTTTGTTAGATGTGATAATGGCATTGTATTGATATAAGAAAATGCCATTTTTTGCTGGGCGCAGTGGTGCATGCTGAGACAGGAGAATTGCAAGTTCAAAGCCAGCCTCAGTAACGATGAGGCGCTAAGCAATTCAGTGAGACCCTGTCTCTAAATAAAATACAAAAAATAAGTCTGGGGATGTGGCTCAGTGGTTCAGTAGCCCTGAGTTCAATCCCTGGTACCAAAAAAAAAAAAAAAAAAAAATGCCGTTTTTGTGTTTAGAAGTGAAATGACATTAGTTCACAAATTTGATTTAAAATATTGGTGGGGAGGGAGAGGGAATAAAGTAGAAGAGCCAAGAGAGGCAAAGTATTGAAAATCACTGAACCTTCTAGATAGTATATGGGGACTCATTAAGTTAGTCTCCTTCCTTTGTGAATGTGTACATTTTCAAAAGAAAAGTTGTTTCAAATGGAGATGCAAGAGAAAATGGGAAGGTGAGAAAAGGAAACACAAAGGCCTTGCTTAAGACAAAGTTGTCATTAATTCTTCCCTGTTTAGGAAAACAATACCAAAGAGTGAAATGCATTTGCTGTTACTAGATACTATACAGTAATGATACGTTGAACTCATGTTGAGATATGTTCTGTTTACTTAAGACCAGCCCTAATTTCCTGATTGCATGACAACCTCATAAAAATGATGACAAGGAAGAGGCTGATAATGAAAAATACAAGTTGGGAAACCTTCCCTGCCCTCTGACAGGTGGAGACCTCAGCACATGCAATTATGGGGCAAGGCTACAGGCAACTTAGGGCTGTTCTGTTTGGCTGCCTTCCTCAGGGATTTCAGACCTGAAGTCCAGTGAGGCTTGCGTGTGTTCAGATGCATGATCTGTGATCCATCATTGAGTGTGACCTTGATCTATAGATGGATTGAAGTACGGAGAATTGTTACTTTGGAACTCGTTGCTGGAAAACCTGGATGGTAATTTTTAAACTGTGTACTTGATCCTACAACCACTCCAGGGTCCCCCTCGCTCCTTTACTTAGCTCGAAAACACAGGGCAGACCTGCAAGGCAAGGATTCTATTGAAGATGAGCTGTTCTGATTTTCGAAGTCATTTCTCTCCTTGGAGTTTTCTGCTCTTATTAAATGCTGGGAATCTGAAAGTGCCGTTAATTGAAATTCTTAAGCATATACTGCCAAACATCAGTCATTGTTTTTAAACAGAAAGATTGTTGAGCTGAAACAGTAACAAGGATTTAAATCTCTAGTCCTCATTTGAGTCATTGTGGTGTTAATTTTAAAGAAAAGATGTAAGATGTTAGGAATAATTTATTATCTGGAAAGGAAACTAAACTTTATGGCTCATATTGGGTTTTATGGTTGATATTTCCTTAAATTATCATTAGCATATGAATACATAAGGCCATGATGTGGCCTTTGATAGGTTCCACCCAAGAGGTTACGCTGGGGTCTGCAGATTCACTGACCAATTTCTTCTGCAATGACTATAATCGATTCCATTAAAAGGGAGACAGCGATAAAGTAATAAGAGTGGAAGAAAGCGGTATATGTGTGTTCATTTGACACGATCGTGAGCCTCTAGCATGAAGAATAGCAGTGAGCAAAACCAATTGTCTCCGTGGAGCTGAGATTCCATTGCATTTGTAGACAGTCCTGCCTGCAGCACAGATGTGGACTAGCACGGGTGACCTGGCCTCAACTCCTCCTTTTGTTCTTCTTTGATTGTGGTGTCCAGGACAAGTCACTTAATCCCCCTGAGCTTTGGGATCCTCTTGTGTAAAATGAGCATTAAAACTATACCTATCTTGAAGAGCTGCTGGGTGGAATAAGTGAGTTTAACACATGAAAAATACCTTCCTAAGCGTTTGGTCTACAATACACGGGAGCCATCACCTACCCTGGTGCTGGAGACAGACTAGGTACTCAAATGGCAATTAATTCAATACTTCTGCATTTGAACATTTAAATGTCTATGTCTACATGTCCAGCTGCCACTAGAATGTGATTTGTGGGAAAATACCTAAAATTCCCTGATTTTTATTTTCTTTCTCTGTGGGGAGAAAATCCACTCCTTTTGAATGCTTTCAACCATGCCTGTTGATTGGCAAACCCTGAATTAAGAAGGAAAATGAATTCTTCCACAGGGAGGAGAGATTCTGCACTGTTGTGATAATAGCAACCTTTTACAGTCATGCCTTCAAATGCTATTTGGGTCCCTGTGACCTGCAATTTCAGGCTCTCTTGCTATAATAAGGAATCCCACAATCACATGTCCCAAGGTCTGTTTTCCGGATCCCCAGGGGCCCTGTGAACTTGCCTGCAGCAATAATTATTGAGTGGTATGTTCGCTTCCAGACCCAGCTCAGTGAGTGGCCGGAAGGAACAAAAGTGCAGTGAAGAAAAGCGGCCCATGTTATAGGGACACAGGGAGGCCAGGAGCCATCAGAAGGAGGAGGGAGGTGTCCAGGATGATAGGGTGGTCTTCCAGGGAGTCTCTGGTGACCTGAGGGGGCTCAGCAGCCCTGAGGCTGAGCAGGAGCCAGCATGCAGGAAGATGGTGTCCAGCTGGGCAAGTGACATGGTCTGACCCGATTTCTGCTCAGAAACTCCATTGGGAGTTTCCCTCCACTCCACGTGTTAACCTCCTCTGCAGAACAGGCTTTTAATCTGTCTGGTAACTGGGGAGGTTAGGAGAGGAGTGGCCAGTTTATAAGGGCTATCTGTGTCTTCCCCAAGGGTTCTTTGTCCTGGGCTGGACAACTTTGGCCTCTAAGGCCCCAAGTCCCAGTGGCACCTAGACCTTTGTGCAGACCTGCCCTTTGTAGGGGACAAGGAGCCAGGCAACAATGTAGTGATGGATCTCTCATTCCACAGACCTGCTCCAGGAATCATGTTTAATTTTGGTGCTTGAGCAGTGGGAGAGCCTGTCTCCCTCCTTTTGCCAACAAGTTGTGTGGACTCACCCTGTATGCAAGGTGGTCTTGGGGCCACAGTGACCAGTGCAGTGTGGAATTCAAGGGTTGACTTTTGCCATGAAGAGCTTTCCAAGGAGAACATACCGTAATAGATGTTTGTCGATCTTCGCTCGGCTCCCTGGCAAGAGTGTGTGCCTCTCTCTCAGTGGAGTCCTGTCATTCATCCTCAGTCTCCTCATTGCATTGCTTGGAATTCTGCACATGAATTAGCAAGGGGAGAGTAGATGGGTCTGGGTGTGGGCTGCGTGGTCAAGAAGAGCCTGAGAACGAACGTGTGTAGCAGGAACGAGGGGCAACTCACATGCCTCGCCCCCACCTCCGCTGTCAGCCTATGGAAGGGGAGGACCCTGACCCTGAAGATCATCTCCCTGCCAAGTAGCCTGCTCAGCTACCCCTAGATGGCAGAAGCTATTAAAAAAATAAGAATCCCAGCACATGGGGTTTGTGTGAAATATCAAGTCCATTTTGATCAGTGTGACCAAAAGTATAGGATAGTTTAGGCCCCATATGGAAGAACCTGGTTCACTGGAGTTAATCTCAATGAAACCACCCCACCCCACCCCAGAACTCCCAGGGCACTTAATGTCTGCAAGGACAGTGACACATTGGAAGTCCTTTGTCACTGTGAGTATGAGCCAGATGTCATTCTGACCATTTTATGTTTTGTCACAACTGCCATGCATGATACAATTATTATCTACCTTAGAGACCAGGACATGGATGAGTAACTTCACAGAATCTGGAAGACCAGGCTCCTGTCTGCCCTAGTCTGTGCCTCAGCCTGTCCCCTGCAAGGCACACTCTGTCCCAAGGACAAGGATTCTGAAAATTCCTAGTTCCCTGGTTTAAATATGGTCAGCCAACTTGATATGTTCCTTTGTTACTAACCCACTCCAATCCCCTGAAATCCCGTGCAGTCATTTTAGAGACACTGAAAACCCTTTGTAATCCCAAGAGTTTTACTTCTCCCTACCTACAGCCAGCATGCACAGCATTTTATAAAACACAGTTAAAACTGTGGATGGAGCTCAGTGGTACAGTACTTGGCCTAGCACGTGTGAGGCCACGGGTTCAACTCCCATCACCAAAAAATAAATGAGTGTTTTAGAAAGAATAAGGACTATATTTTATACATTTACAGGAAGATAGGATATGTTTTTTAAAGGCTACTTTCAAACATCTTTTAATTAAATATTTATAATTACTGAATCCAGAGGATGATAAGTGTGTGTGTTCACAGGGACTAGGGGATGCAGAAAGAATGGTAAAGCTTTGTTCTCTAACTGGTATTTCTGGCAGGCAGATCTCTCAGATGCTGAAGCCAGGGCTGAGTTCCACCAGCCAACATCAGCACGGAGCTTCTTGTTTCACCTGGGGCTTCTTCCCCTGAGATGCCGAGGTGTAATATTTTAACATGCAGAGCGAGGTTCTTGGCCAGCAACTCAACAATTTTATAGGAGATTGTACTACAAGTAAGGGATGCCTGCAGTTGTTGAGAATGCTGATATCTAACAGGTTTTCTTACATGAACATTGAATGTGGGATATTTTTCTTAAAAAAGAAAATAAATTAGGGCTGGAAGTGTAATTTGGTAGCAGAATGCTTTGTTATTATGTGAAAGGTCCTGGCTTCCATCCCCAGCACTGGAAAAAAAGATGTTGAATAACCAAGGAATGTCTAAAATCATGATTTGGCATTAAAAACCAGCAAAACAATAGGCTTTTAAAAAGCAGGGCAAGCATAGGTGACAAAAAGCAAACAAAGAAGACAAGCCTTTGGTCTCCACCAAAGGAGAACGTTCCAGTGTACATTGAGGCTCTTGATGGACACGCCACCGGGGACTCCGGTAAGAACTTTGCTTTTCTCTGCAGTGGTTATGGATGACTCGGTGTCTGTTTGGTATCTTCAGTGCTTAAGCACTTTCCAGTTAGCCAACATTCCACCTCAAGAGGTGGCCTGCCCCCACACCACAGAGTGTAGAGGCCACACAAGCTCCTGGTCACAGTGGAGGTGGAGTCAGGTGATGGAGCCACCCAGACCCTGCCTTGGTACTCTGCACCCTCAAAGCCCTTCATGCAGACCAAGCAATGGGTTTCTGCTAGTTCTGCTTTGAAGCCAACAACTTAGGGGAGCAGTATTTGAAATTTGGTCCATCTTAGCAGCTATTGTGTAGGATGATGGAATTTCCAAGCTAGATGGGTCTTGGGGAGCCATTTGTTCCCTTTTCAATTCCACCCTCAAATTCCTGGTGTGGAGGAGGCCAGTGGCACCAAGAACCCTCTCCCCAGCCTTCTCATTCCTTCAATGAACATAAAAGCCTCTATGATGTTTCCTTTTTATTGCCAAATTTATCGAGTCCTTCCAGAACTCTGGAGTTCTTAAATCCTATCCTCCTGACTCTCTTTCCTCCTTCTGTCCAGTCCCCATCCCCACCCACTGGAGGATACCTGGGCTGCATCTCATTGCCTGTCCTCCATATTGTTAATCTGAGGACACTACCTCAGAGCCATCTGTGCACATTAAGAACGAGGGAAGAATGTCATCTGTTGCCTTCACAGCCTTTGACTTGGGTGCCCCTCCTAGTCTGACAGTGCCCTGGGAAGTTGGGGACACTTCTCAAGGCTGGGCTGGGAAGAAAGTCAGGAAAAGGATGAAGTGGGGCCATGTCAGTCCCCATGGGACACTGTAAGAAGGGTGGGTGGGAAGTTTCTCCTTATGGAAGACCCTGGTGTAGTTTGCAAGATGTGCTGATCTCCAGCACATCTTGAGGGAATTTTTTCCCTCTTTCTCAAGGAAGCCTTAGCTCTGTTTTTAAGGTCTTTCAACAGATCGGATCACCCCATCTGCCCAGATCATCTAGGACCATCTCCCTTACTTAAAATCCGCTGATTTTAAGTAATGTGACACCGTCACATCTTCATAGCAACACCCATGTTATTGGGGTTTTTTTGTTTGTTTTGGTTTTGTTTTGGTTTGTTGTTGGGTTTTGTTTTTGTTTTTACAATACTGGGGATGGAATCAAGGACACCCGGCATGCTAGGCAAGTGCCTTTCCTGTGGCACTGAGCCACGTCCCCAGGCCCTTAGCTTAGTGATTGAAAATGTGGGACAATATCCTGGCCACGTTGACACATCAAACTGACCCATGTGCCCTCCTTCCGAGAAGGACTGTGGAGCGAGCTGATGGCAGCCAGTCCTGGGTGCCTCATTCCTTTGGGCCTTCCTCCTCTGTCACCTGCAGTGACTGCTCTGAGAAGCACAACTTTATTTTCTTCCAAGAAATTTATTAGAATCTGCAAACTCTGAAAAGCAGATCATCTTCCTGGAGTTGCAACTCCCAACAAGGCCACACGTCCCTTGAGCCTTGGGCTACTCCCGCACCCTGGACTGAACAATTGTGGTCACGGACCCCATTACTTACTGACCAGATGCCTTAGTTTCATCTTAATGATGGGCTGTTTACTTCTAGGAGCCATCAGCCATTTCTCTGCTTTTCAACCAAGCATGTCTACCTTCTGAGAGTTGCTCATGAGCCTTCTCCTTTGAGGTGCTTGGGGAAGAGCAGTTTTAACAATGGAGACTTTTATGTTTCTTGGAATACTGTAGTTCTGTTTTGTTGTTAACATTGTTTCTTGGGAGGGTGACTTTGGTCATGGTTCCATAAATCAAACCAGGGTCTTGTGCTTTCTTTTGCATGTGCTTTATCACTGAGTCACAACTCCTACCAGACCCTCAATTCTATAATTGATGGATAACTTCCAGGTCTGAGAGAATCTCCATGAAATAAAATGTATGGAGGAATGGCATGGGCTGTGGTAGATTATTTCTCTTCTCCTGTCTTTTAGAATAACCCTCAGGCCAACTCTGAAAAGTCACTAAATAAAGTGGACAATAAATGAGACCAAATGACTGTCATTGGGTCAAATGAGACCAACAAGTGGTAACTGTTGTGTTAGACGTGGTGATAATGTACAGTATCATCACTCACAGCTGCTGGCATGTAGCACTTGCTGTGTTCAGCATTGTGTACCGTTTAACTCTCACAATGCCCTATTTTGCACAAAACTCAGGCACAGATGACCAGTTAGATGACAAAACTGAGGTCACAAGCGGCAGGGACAGGGTTTGAACCTAGGAACTCTTGCTCCAGAGTCCAGGCTCTTAACCTCAGCAGTATGGGCCCTGCATGCTGGACATCTGAGGTAGTTTATGTTTGATGCTTTCATGAATCACTGAAGATGATGGTTTATTGTAACCATTACAATTTTACATAATCAGGGGAAGTCTTACTGCCAGCTAAGTGACACTCTAAGAAAATTTAGAGTTGCTTTCACTGGCAAAGAAATTGGGTCTAAGATATACCAGGACACAGCTTACAGATGAGATCTTCCTTAGATGCTGTGGGTGCCTGCCTGCACGAGACCTACTGTCCAAAATAGCCAGGCTTGCAGGGGACACTTGGATTGGAAACACAATTCCCTGCCTTGCAAGGCCAAGGTCAGTGGCACCTGCGCAGGTGGCTGGTTCCATCTTTAAGGTATGCAAGTCATTACACCAACTGCTCCTGCTTGCAGAGCTGGAGCAGGCCATGGGTGGGCACAGACATCTCCCTGCCGTCCTTAACCCCTTTTGACAGATACAAGGACTTAAGGCTTTAATCTTCTGGTGGACTGTCTCCCATTTCAGAAAAAACTGATTTCTCACCTTCCAAAAGGAACATGTGATTAATGGCAAGCCTAAAGTGCCTGTGATTCCTTGATAATTGCTTTTTTTTTTTTTTTTTTTTTTAAACATTTTTATAGCCACCTTCAGAACATGGTTGGATTCAGGCAGTTCAGAAAGAATTTCTGGTGAGTCAAGGCAAAAAAAGGTCATTGTCTGCAAATGGCCACACCCATGTCCCTGCTTCAAGTCACTGTGCTTTTCCATTACCGTAGCAAGAATTGCCAAAATCACAAATATCTACCTTGTGTATCGTGAGTTTCTCTACCTGATGAAATAAAGTCAAGTCTTTGCTAGGATTCTTAGCAAAAGCAGGAGTGGAGCGGTCAAAAGGTGGTTTCACTTCTTCAGCTCTATATCTGGGAGGGAAACATGCCTATCAGTGCTGGGGAAGAATAGTGAGTCAGTCCTCAACAGGGGTCCAGGGATCTCGTTAAAATAGGGGTGCTTATTATTGTAGGTCTGAGTGGGCCTGAGCTGCTGCATTTCTAACAAACTCCCCTGTGATGCTGACATCACAGGTCCATGGACCCCACTGGTGGCAAGAAGTTAAAGAACAACTCAGACCACTTAGGAGAAAGGACCTCAAGGAGAAAAACTATGACAATTTAATAATTTTCACATCAATAGTCATACTAATTGATATATTAGCCACTGCAACTCATTTACACCCAGGAGAGACTATGATGTCCAACTACACAATTACTTGCCCATCAAGGGACCATTTTCCTCCATCATCTGTGAACCCAGACAATGGTCTAGGAAATCATTTTGTGATCCTCTGAATGACATCACACAAGAGTAAATTAGTATATGGGATTAGGGATCCTAAAGGAAGCCTATAGTAAAAGAATTGTACAGTAGTCCCCCCCCCTTATTCATGGGTGATATATTTGAAGACCCCCAGTGCATGCCTGAAACCTCAGCAAAAACCAAACCCTTTACATGCTGTGTCTTTCTTACCGTAGCTTTTAGCAGCCTTCAGCATATGATTTTTTTCTTCCTTTAGTAAGTGGAGAATTTTTACCTTTTCATTTAAAGTAAGCACTCTAAAGCTTTTCTTTGTCATATCTGAATTATTAGCATCACTACTCTCTGTTTTGTGGCCTCTATTAAGTAAAATAAAGATTACTTGAACACAAGCACTGCAATACCACGACAGTCAATTTGAGAACTGGGATGGTTACTAAGTGACTACAGGGCAGGTAACATATACAGCATGGATACACTGGACAAGGGATTACTCACTCTCCACAAAATTTCATCTTACTGCTCAGACTGGCATGTAATTCAAAACTTATAGATTGTCAATTTCTGGAATATTCCATTTAATATTTTCAAATTGGGGTTGACTGCAGGTAACTGAAAAGGTGGGAAATAAAACCACAGGTAAGCAGAGATTGCCACAGTTGCAGATGTTTTCACACTTATTGTGTCACATTAGAGAGGTAGTAAAGAGAAAAACCACAAGGAGCACACAGATCTGTCATATTAGCAAACTCACTGACATGAAGCCATCATGCTACTTTGACATTCTCTCTCTGACTTTGTTTAAAGGTTTTATGGGTGGCCCAGTGCTAAATTTTCTTATCTGATGCTTGCCTGAGCTGAGCCTTCTAACACTGTATGCACTGTGGCTAATGTAGATTTCTGGTTTCCATAGCAGCAAATCTGCTTGTGCTTAATAAGTGAAAACTAGAACCTACAACTCTAGTCTTTTCTGAAAAGACTCTTTTCTTTATTATTTTAAAGGGCAGAAATGCCATCTCTGGGCCCTGCTAGGCAGTAATCTTTTCAGTGAGCTTGGCCTGTGATATTGAAAAGAACAGCATCACAGCAAATAGCCCAGAGTGGACTGTTTAATCCTATTTTCCTAATTAAATGGTAAAAGGCTCTTTATAAGCTCTAGTCAGTGAGACCAGGTTTCTCTGCCACTCATCAATGTAGCTATGATGATGATGGTTTGTGGCCAAGCAGAAATAGAAATTCCAATGACATTATTTTTTTTTTCCTAAAGATGATCTAGCATAGGAATGGCTGACATGATGCCCTATCTTTTTTAGGACTGATAATATCCTTGTAGCCAAGTATAGTTTACTCATTCTCCCTCTCATCTTCCCCCCTCCTCAATGCCTTTTGACCTCCTGCCTCTACCACAGCCTGGACAACCAGCCCATGAGCTATTGTAACAATCTACAAAGTCCATCCTTTGAACAGACTCCAGACTCAAAGCATGAAAGTATTTTCAACTGAGGCGCTTTCTTCTTTTCCTTTTTCTTCTCAAATCCTTTTAACTATACTTTAGAGGGGGAAAAAAGGAAGCAAGAAAACTATAGGGAATATTGTATATTATTGTAGAAAAGGAGCAAACAAATTTGCATGTTCTATAAGGGAAAAGTATAGATAAACCTAAGCTTCTAGTTTTAAGGACCACCGACCGTTACAGAGATTCATGGAGTAGGCCTGCATTGGTTGTCGCTTGGTTAAAGTTATATAAGTATATTTTTTACTCAAGGTTAGATTAAGAAAGTAGACAGGAGGAACCATGAACTGCTTTCATCAGGGGGCATTTGTTGGAGATAGGCACTGTTTTTCACTTGAATTAGACATGATTCATCTGCAGGCTGGAGAAGATGCCCAACATACCCACATCAGAGTGAGTACCAGGATTCCAACGTGGAAAGCAGTTTTCCAGTCACATCATTACTGTATAATCTGGGCCTGTTATTGTTTTGTTTAAATAGCTGGGTGGCAATTCAGCTCTATCTTGGTCTCCCAGTGGTTGCCTAGAACTCAGGATTCTCAAGGAGCTCTGGGGTCAGGACCAGAAGAGATGGGACAGGTGGGCAGTGAACAGATGGCTGTTCCTGGTGTCCCGTCTACAGGTTGAGAGGGTCTCCAGCAGCGTCCTAGACAGGAAGGAATGGCAATAGCACAGATGCGCAAGGGAGCGTGCTGGATGGCAAGCTCTCCGTCCCCATAGGCAGCAGCCTTTCCTAGTTTCTGAGCTAAGCACCTCTGAATTACAGCGCCCTTGCTCTGTGACCTGGAGCAGTGATCTTGCTCCTTTCTCTCAGTTCACCTGTGTGTGACGTTGGCATATCACATAGGGCTCCCCTAGGCCTTGGGCACATCACTCACGTCTCTCTTGTTGTTCTGTGTCCTAGGAATAGAGCTGTGCCCACCTGGAAAACGGTTCATGATCACGATGGTGGCGAGCTTCGTGGCCATGGCCGGCCAGTTCCTCATGCCCGGGCTGGCTGCCTTGTGCCGGGACTGGCAGGTGCTGCAGGCCCTCATCATCTGCCCCTTCCTGCTCATGCTGCTGTACTGGTCGTGAGTATCCTCTGCACGTGTCCCTGTTGTTCACATCTCTGCACCCTCAGGGCACAGGCTTCCCACGAGTTCAAGCCTGTCACTCAGCTCCAGTGATCTGCCTTGGGGTCAGTCCAGCTTCACAGCTCCTGGCTGCGGGCCCCCACCCCCGGGGTTATTTTGACATGAGTTTTTATGAAAGGATTTGCAAGCCAGGGTTGGGGGAGCTCTTGTTGGGAGGAAGATGTGGGGATGTCAAAGGAGTGATGTGGAAGCTTCCTATCTTCTCTGGGTGAGGAGTGGACAAACTTCAGCCTGTGGGCCAAATCCAACCCATCATCTGTTCGTACAAATCAGTTTTACTGGAACACAGCCATGCTCAGGTGCTGACACGCGGCATTGCCCAGGGCCACTTTCCTCTGCAACCATGCAACAGAGACTGGGAGGCCCACAAAGCTCAAAGTGCTTCCTATCTGGTCCTTTAGAGAAAAAAGCATGTGTCCATCCTGCTCCGGATGAGGCCAGCATGACTTTCACAACTGCGTGTAACTTTCAAGGTTTTGACTTACTGACTTTAGAGGGAGAAAGCAAAACAAAACAAAACAACTGAACATACTGGTCTAGGGGATATGACCTCTGGGCAACTGGATTTTTAAAAGGTCCTCAAGAGGATTCCTGTTCACTCATGTTGAAAAACCATGGCTCTTTGGATAGAGAGATTGAAGGAAAAAAATAATTCTCTAACCCTTTTTATAGATGCTTGCTTGCTTCCTTCCTTCCTTTCTACTTTCCCTCCTTCCCTCCTTCTCTTTCCCTTCCTTCCCACCTGCTTCTGTGCCTGTGCTTCACCCAGACCACAGCGCAGATGGCACATGCCGCACTGCATTGTGAACTGGCTGGCCCTTGCAGCCTATGTGTCCTTGCTTTAGTGTTCACTGGAGCCACGAGGCTTGTTGGGCTTGCTTTTGAGGTGCGGGGGAGGGGAGGCAGCACCTGCCTTACTTCACAGTGCTGCCACTGCCCACTCGGGTCGCAGAGCCACCCGCACAGAAATGAGGGTGAGCAAGTGAGCAGTGCATTTTCCTCAAGAGGTTGGCCCTGCTCGCTGTGACAGGAGAACCTTGGGGGGACAGCAGGAAGCCAGCAATAACATGAACAAAAGGGTGGGAGGTGCCAAAACCAGGCTCCTCTGCCAGCACCCAGCCCCAGAGCCAGATGTGGCCCAGGATGCCCTTCTGCCTCCAGCAGGGTCTGTAGAAGCAGAAGGAGGAGCAGAAGGGGGTCAGCCACTGTTTTCCTTTTATCTTCTAAGGAAGCCCTTCCTGTCCCCTGCCCCGGGGCATCTGCCACTGGGCTTTGCTTGTTTGGGAATTCAAGGGCATTGATTTGTCTAGAATGCTGCTCTGTGCTTGACCCAGTGCCAGGCGCAGACTGCAAGCACTCTGCAAACACAAAGTGGCTCACTCCTGATGTCTCACAGTTTGCTCTGCAGAGGACAGAGCTGTGGTCCCCTGGCTGGCTCCTGCCAGGGCCTGGACCTGGAAACAGACACTCTAGCTACGCGTTGTGCCGTGTCCAGCCTTCCCTTGGCCTCCGTCCCACATCCCCACCCTGCAGATCCTCTACTCAGCGCCACTGCTTTTCAAGGGCACTGGGTGCTGTCTGCCCATCAGGGCTGGAGGCCTGGGATGGGAAAAACAACCTCTCAACCTCTCGGAGACTCGCACCCCAGGAAAGACAGGACTGTTTCCCTGCCCCTGCCCCTCACACCTGCCCCAGGTGGGAAGAGACCTGGGAGCAGATGACAGAGAGTAGCTCCAGGCCGCAGGGCTGGCCTATACTGGGAAGGGCTGGGTGTTCTGTTTATCTTTTTTTCATTTAAATTTTAGAAATATATTGAGGTTAATGACAATCAAATTAGGTATTCATTTACTTAAACACATTACAAGATATAATAATTTTTTTGAAACTACACAAATTTAAAAATAGAATTTTATCACTTTTGAAAAGGCATGCAGGGCACTTTAATGAGTTAAAGTGTGCCTGTGGGAGTGCATGGAAAGTGGTCACACGGCACCATGCCACATGCTCACAGCTCTGTACTGCAGTCAGGCTGTTCCGTCCCAAGCAACCTGCTCCACACTTGAGTCCCTGCTTTCTCATCTCCATAAAAAGTAGGTCATAATAGTTCCCACTGCACACAGGTGTTTGAAGACTGAAATAATGCATGCAGAGGGTATGCACACAAGCAATCTGAAAAGGACACTCAGGTACAGAGCCTGGAGCTCTGCCACATAATAGCTGAGTGACCTTTGACAAGTTGCTTAACCTCTCTGGGCCTCAGATTCATCAACACTCAGGTTAGGAAAAGTCAATTTGAGAAACACTTAGGGTAATGCCTGTCACTTAGTGCCATATGTGTTGATGAATATGTGGTTATGCCAATAATATTATTATATTTTATTTATATTATTTTTATTGAAAGTGCTTAGCACATCAGGCCTATAATAAGTTCCCATAAATATTAACTATTAGTTAATACTATTACTACAATTATAATAGCACCTTTTACTATGTAGAGGAGTCCAGATATAAAGGGGTAAAAACATGGTGATAAGGGCAGGGACTGTAGCTTAGTGGCAGAGTATGCATGATGTCCTGGGTTTGATCCCCAGCACAGTGGGGGTGGAACTTGGTGGTGAGAAATATACTCCCCCTTTGCCTATCAGCTTGAAAGACTCCACGAGAATTATTGGCTTTTAAAGACTGTGGAAGTGCCTGCCCTTTTTCATCTCCCTAATTACAGCCTCTTCCCTTCTGCTCAGTAGGCTCGGCATTCCACAGGATGCACTGGCCTGCTGGGGAGAGGGGGAGTGGCACCAGCCGGCACAACCAGCTGTTGGTGGCAAAATATTGAAAGTCGCTCACTTTGCTTTAACCGGCAAGTATTTATTGCAAGAACCCAGGGTGTCCTGCAGCATGCTTGGTATTTTGGAGTAACTCTAAAGAGCAGACATGGAAGCACCTGTGTTAACGAGAACTATAAACCCATCTGTGCGAGGTAGAGCCCCCAAGGTGCAGGTTGTTAGGTTGGGGGAAGTGAAGACAAAGGTGTAGAGACTGGCCAGACGGGATCTCCTAGTCAAGAGAGAGGGGACTGAATGGGCAGAGGCCCCTCTAAACGCACACATAAATGCTGGATAAAATATAACATTAAAAAAATACAATGCTAAGCTCCAAGTTGAGAAAGAGAAGTTACCATGAGCCAGAGCAAGAGAGGATTCCAACAGAAACGGTTCACAGTGTCTGAACCAGAAAGAAATTGGGTTTAAAGACCTGCAGTGTCTAGAACTCTCGGACCTAGCCATGGTTTGGATGTGATTTGTCCCCCAAGGGTTTATGTGCTGGGTGCTTGGTCCTCAGTATGGTGATGTTGGGAGGTGGTAGAACCTTTAAGAGGTGGGACCTAATGGGAGGTAATTAGGTCACTGGGGGCATGGCATTGTAGAGGGTTGATGGCTGTTCTCATGGAGTAAGTTAGATCCCATGAGGATGGGTTGTTATAAAAGACTGAGCCTGACCTCCAAATCTCTGGCTTCCTGTCTCACCACATGATTTCTTCCACAAACATTTCTGCCACTCTGGTGCCATTACAGTTTGCATATGAGGTGTCCCCTGAAAAGCTCACGTATAGGGTAGAAGTGTTTAGGGGTGGGATTATTAGATTATGAGAGCTGGGACCTAAGCAGTGGATTAATCCTTTTGATATATTACTGATTTGAACAGATTACTGTAGGTAAGCAGGGTGTGGCTGGAGGAAGTAGGCCAACTGGGAGGTGCCCTTGAGGGTTACATTCTGTCCCTGGCTCCTCTCTTGCTCTCTGCTTCCCAGCTGCTGCGAGCTGCGCAGCTCTCCTCCACCACACCCTTCCACCATGATATTCTGCCTCACCTCAGGCTCAGAGCAATGGAGTTGGCTGACCATAGACTGAAACCTCTAAAACCATGAACCCCAAATAAACTTTTCCTCTCTAAATTGTTCTCATCAACTATTTTGGTCACAGTATTGAAAACTTGACTAACACAGATGCCATCTGCCATGAGGCACTCACCAGAGGTTGAAATGATGGGGCCAACTAATCTTGGGCTTTTGGTCTCCAATACTCTGTGCTAAATAAACCTCTTGTCTTTATATACTGTCCAGTCACAAGCATTTTGTTATGGAAACAGAAAAAGAATACAGGCTTTTCATGCATTAGAACTGAGCTTATTAAATAAATACAGGAGTCAAAACTACCAGGACAATTGGACTAGAAAGTCTTTGCCCACCACAGGAACTCAGCCCGAAACTGGCTGGTTCCCTGGACTGTGAGCAGAAAGATTCACCCTGAAGAAATAGGAGTCTTAAAGTCTGCATCATGCGTGGCTGTGTGTTCCAAATTCCAGCTACCTCGTAAGGCTGAGAAACAGACTTCCCAGGGTAAACAATAGAACCTCCCATGGAGCTAACTGAAGACTCACATGAAAGAAAATTCTTGCAAAAGATGAACTCACAGACAAAATTCACAGACCTCTGAGAAAACCATTATGAAGACCAAAATTATAGATTAGGGAATTTGCATTTCAGGAACTATAGAAATTAGAGCAATCTGAAAGAGAAGTTAATTTGGCTATTATTTATTGAGTAATTACCAGTTCCCCATGCCAATGCTATTCTAGATGCCAAATATACTACACATGATTAAGTCTCTACTCCCTTGAGAAATACAATACAGGGTGGGAGGGGTCCCATAGACCACAAATCTATAAATAAGCAAATACTGTGCTTCTAGATAATCAGCACTGTGATGAAAATCCCATAGCACAGTGGGATGGAGGGTAGCGAGAGCCTGGGCAGGGAGCCCTCTCTGAGGAGCTGAGCCTTGTGCTGGCACATAAAGAACCAGAGAGAAGTCATGCTGAGTTCTGGGTGGAAAAGTGTCCCAGGCCAAAGGGAACAGCCAGGACAGAAGCTTCCATTGGCTCATTCTGGAAGGTGCAGAGGAAGGCCACTAGCCATTGGAGCCTGGTAGACAAGAGGGATAAGTAGAAGCAGACTCAGAAACGTAGGTGGGGCTCTTTGAGCACCATGCGCCTGTTCCAAAAAGCTACAGAAATGCGTGAGAGGGTGGTAAGCAGGGGAAAGTGGGCTCTGGTATGTTGTCAGAGAGGATCTGTCTGCTATGTGGAGAATGGACCCAGCACAGGTGAGGATTGATATACAGACAGACAACTGTAAAGTCCACCCATGTGAGATGGCACAGTGCCTACACTAGGGGATGGAGAGGGCCACTGGCTGAGGTCCAATGGGAGAAATGCTGTAGCAGTGAATCCAGGGAAATTTGCCAATGGACAAGAAGGTAGGAAGAGAAGCAGTGACCAGGGCTGGTCAATCTCATGAACCATGGAGGCTTAGGGAGGGATGGAACCCAAAGTCCTGTCCTGCCATTACAGTTGGGAGGGTGACAGAAGGAGGTAAGCAGCTCATGGAGAGCTTTGGAAAGGGAGGGTTTCATTCTTAAGGACAGTGGGGGAGCCACTGAAAACAGCTTAGAGACTTACTTGAAAACAGCCTGTTCTAAAATGCAAGTTTTACCATTACCTAGGTACAGTGAGGTCAACAGGTCAGGAGGTAATTGCCATTGAAAAGATAGTTTGTTGCTCACAGTTTCCAGGAACAGGGGGCACGCCATGCCACACAGGGCCACAGAGGGAAGCACCAGCATCAGGAGGCAGAAGAGAGGGGAAAATGTGGACAGGAGCCTTTATTGTGTTTTTATTTTCAGGCGATAAGGCAGGGTAAGAAGCCTTAGGACTATCTAGATTGACTACTTCAGCAGGCTCCAGTTGTCTGGTACCTGGTTCTGCAGTGATGAGGGCTGGTGGAGAGAGCTCAGCATGTAAGTCAGAGGTAGAAAGTGGTTGGGATGTGGGCTCTGGATTGTTGCTCTGCATGTGAAACATGCACTAGAAGGTGAATCTTGTACTATCTCTAGGAATGTGTTAACCCTGGGAGTGGCAGTCTCCAGAGGATTGGTAAGGTCCTAGAATATCAAAAACATCAGAAAATAAAAAGGTCTGATCAATAGGCAACCCTTCAGCAGCTACGGGCTTATAGAATGTTCTGGACCAAAATGACCACAAAGGTGGAGAAGCCAGCCAGCACAAGGCACAGCAGTGTGATGTACCCTGGGACTGGACAGGGACTTAGCAGTGGGTGTGGGGAGTGCAGGTGCTCTTGGTGATAAGGAAGATATGACCCATGAATGGTCTGTGCCCTGGTGAGTAGAGCCAAGGCAGGAGATCCGCGTCATCACAGAGGCACCTGGGGATGCTCATGACATATTTAGGCTCCTGGGAGAGGCAGGACCAGCTGTGGTTTCCCTGTGGAAGAGCTGCAGAAACCAAGGGCCAGAGAGAATGAAAGGACGTGCCCCCTTGGATGTGGCACTCCAGTGTGCTTCACAGGCTCAGATTTAAGTTCTTTGTCATGAAGCAAGAACAGAAGAAAAGAAAGTACATGTGATGTAATCTCTGCCACAGGTAGTAGGTAATTCCTCTAATGGACACAGAGGCCTGAAGCTAAGATCCACTCTGCCTTTGTCTCAAATAGAAATACTTGCTTAGTCACTTTGTGTAAGCACTTATCATCCCTCAGGAAAGAGCAATAGAACTTCAGTGCTAATCTAGAGGGAAGTCATACTGACTGATCCTTTTTCTTTAGAATAAATGTAGAATTCTTCCAAGCTCGTAGCAAACAAATGAATGGGGAGAAACAGTCAAGATCTAAAATACAAGAAAAAGGGAAAGTCTGGAGGAGTTCTGCTTAGGTATGTTCCAGGAAGATAAGTGACAGGTGATGCAAGAATGAAAGAGGAGGCTGGTTGGAAGCACCACTACTTTCAAATTGTGCAAACTGGGAAAAGGTGCCCCTGCCAGGACTGCAGCCTACACCAGGATGCAGGGCTTGGTGACAGCTCCTTGCTTGGCCATGAGCCCTGTGCATGGCACCATCTGCTGCTGTATTTAGAAGTCCAGGTCTGAGTTTCATTAGAACATCTCTGAAGATGGCAGGGTAGGAGATAGGGAAGGAAAGACTGGAGACAGGGTGACAACAGTTTTCCTGAGTGGAATTCCCTGCCAAGGAATGACAGGAGGGAGCAGGCTGTCCACATGATGTCTGTCTGAGATGTTCTGGAGGAAACCACAGGAAGTAGGAGCTCCAAGAGACTCTTCCCCATCACCTTACCTCCAGATGCGTTTTTCCTAGTGAACAGTTGGGATGCAGATTCAGTAAGCAGCCCAGGGATGGTTTATTGGACACATGCGTGCCCACTGTTTCCCAAGCAGTGTTCTCGAGGCGCCAGGACTTTCATCCCTGCCTCAGGGACCACCTTGACACAGAAGAGAAACCATGCTGTAGTTTATACCTTGTGCCTTCTCCGAGGCAGAGGCATGCACTGTGATGTTCATCAAGTTGAGCATGTCTTAAAATTTTCAGGACACACATTCCCCAAGATCAGCCGCAAGCTTTGTATTTGTGAGATGTCTTACCCATCCTATTCTTGAATGAGGTCGCAGTTGTGGTCGGTGGGATTATTCCTGTTTTTAGATGGGGAAACTGAGGAATCAAGACGCTTTGGCAAAAAACCAAAGGCTGAATGTTCTCTCTGATAAGTAGATGCTGATCCATAGTGGCAGGAGCGGGGGAATGGAGGAACTTTGATTGGGCAAAAGAGGAAGGAGGGAAGGGGAGGGGGCATGGGGCAGGAAAGATGGCGGAATGAAATAGACACCATCACCCTAGGTACATGTATGAGTGCACAGATGGTGCAACACTACATCGTGTACAACTAGAGAAATGAAAAGTTATGCTGCCTTTCTGTACAGTGAATCAAAATGCATTTTGTTGTCATATATACCTAATTAGAATAAATAAATTAACTTTTTTAAAAAAAAAAAAGGTTTGGCAAAACACTCAGAAGTAGGGAAAGTCATTAAAGACTAGTTTTCAAAGGCTAGTAGTTCCCAAAGAGCAGTCTTAGGACCAAGTATGAGAATTACTGTTTCCAACAAGTTCCCAAGTGAGGCTGATGCTGCTGAATTTGGTGTCCGAGTGTCGGATCTCCTTAAGAAGAGCTCCTGGAGTGCCAATGAGCCATCAAGTTTGAGAAGCAGTCACATGTCAGGCTCCCACAGCCAAAGACACAGCCTGACCTCCTGCATGGCAGGGTGGGACCAGGTACACTTTGGATGGAGATGTTAAGAAGACACAAAAGGAGACCCTCTGAATCAGCTATGTAGAGCTTCATAATTTTGTAAATGAAGGAGAGTTCAAGGTTCTATAGTGAAAGGAAAGAGATGCCATCCTGTGGGCTAGAGCTGATTCCCTAGTCCAGCTTCACTGCCAAGACAGATGCTGTCTTGACCATCTCAGACAGCAGACATTGGCAGTATTGCTGGAAGTGATGAAGTGACAAAAGCTTGGTCCTAGATAGAACCACTTTGTCTGCACCATGGGGACATACACATACACAGACATGTTTTAGAGGCTTCTGTCCTGGTGGTGTTTCTGGGTGACGGGGGAAAGATTCCCCCTGCCTTGCTTAACTGATTGGCCACCAGCAGTCATGGGTGTCTTCTTGGAAAGTTGTTTCTGCTCACAACCAGACTCTCCACCTTGCACTGTCTTTCAGGACTTTTCAGCAAGTACCTAGTGGGGAAAGACCCTCACCTTGCACTCGCCTAGTGTGTGTGCTTTGTGTGAGGCACTTGGAGGAAGCACAGCAGGCGTGCTCCAGATGCACAAAGATGGTGAATCATTAATTGCACCCTGTTCAGTTGGAATTTCATTCTGATGAGAGAAAAAAGGGGTTGGCAATCAGCACGATCATCAGAAGCATCAGGGACAGCAATAAGAAGATAATAAGCCGTATGGGAAATAATGAGGAAATGAGAGAAAGATTGAGCCATGCTGGATACCGTTGGAGAATAAGTAATAGTGTCAATTCCCCAAATGAAAGATAAACGTTAATACGGAGGAAAGCGTGCCTGCTGTCATAAAGACAGCACCAGCTGGGAGGGCAACAACTCTGAGGCTCCTGGGGCAGAAACCCTTAGGAAACCATGTACATGCTGAAAGGGATTTTAATTATTAAAAATTTCAAGAGAAAAGCCATTGTAAAACATGCCGATGGCCTCGGGTTAGATAAATGTCCAGTTTGAAAAAATAATAATTCCAGCATGGTCCTAATTCTTTAAATATCATTAAAAATATTTTAGCCAGAATAATACTAATTTTTAACATTTCTTGAGAGTTTGTCTTGGAGAGTCATTTTTGTTTTATTTTTTGTGATGGGATCTCTCCATTTTACTGAGGCTGACCTTGAATTCCTGAGCTCAAGGGCTTCTCCTGCCTCAGCCTCCCGAGTAGCTGGGACTACAGATGTCCACTAGTCCTGGCTAGTTTCATAGTCAGGTGATGCTTTCAAATCCCTAACTCCTTTCATCCTCCCAAAGGCCCTCTGAAGTAGTTGCTAGGACAACCTGGTACAGATAAAGAAATTGAGGTACCCAGAGATTTGATGGTTTGTTGAAAGGCCTGTAGCTGCTAAGCAGGGCTGTGGTCTGAATCCTGCAGGTAGCCTCTAAGGCTGGCATAAAGGCTACCAGCTACTCAGCTCAGTCCTGCACTCCATGGAGCTGCTGAGCCCAGGAGGCCACTTGTGTGAGCACAAGATGCACTTGGCACAGAGCGATGCTTCTCATACAGGAAGTATTCCCTGTGTCCTCTTTTTTTATTTACTACATTGTTTAACAATTACAAAAACATTTCTTAAAACCATTGGGGTATCACTACCTACTCTGATAGAGGCTTAATAAAAATTTTAATGGATGAATTAATTTTGCTGCTTATTGCTAGAATGATTTTTTAAAAGCCACTGAAAATTGTGCGTGTGTGTGTGTGTGTGTGTGTGAGAGATATCTAGCAGTGATCAGTGGTTCTTCTTGCCCAGACAAGAGACACAACACCTTCCTCTATCAAAAAATTTTATTTCAAAAGGGGGTCAAAATACTACATTATACAAAGAGACTTTATTATAGATCAAATAAGGGCTGTGGAATTCCCTGCACGGGGAGAGAGACTGAATTCAGTTATACTAATGATTAAGTCACACAGGAAAATTTCTCCCTCAAAGGAATAAATGTGCAAATTTATTATTATTATTAGTTTTGGTACTGGGAACTGAACTCAGGGGTACTCAACCACTGAGTCACATCCCCAGCCCTATTTTGTGTTTTTATTTAGAGACAGGGTCTCACTGAATTGCTTAGCACCTCGTCATTGCTGGGGCTGGCTTTGAATTTGGAATTCTCTTTACTCAGCCTCCCAAAGTGCTGGGATTACAGGTGTGCGCCACCGCGCCCGGCTGCAAAAAATTATTTTTAACAGATTATTAGTTCATTTAGGGAGATGTATTGGAAACAAAAAAAAATCTTAGTCAAATCCTATTTTTGTCTACAAATTATCTAGACTGGAGAAAGATTGGATGATACTGACAAAAGGCAAATGTAGAAATACCAATGGTACTCCATATTCCAGTGGTGAAAATTGAATGAGCAATTAAAGTGAGATCAAAATGTTCTCTAAATTGGTATTTGGGGATTTGCTGATGGCATGGAATTTTAGGGAGCTCTCACGCAAGAGGCTGCTTCATTTTGCCTCATTTTGAAATTCTGAGTACACAGAGATTATGTAAAATATTAGGAACCCCAGTGGTCAACACAACTGCTTCCAAGGAGAAGTGGAAAGAGGCCCAAGAAGGTGGGTTAAGTGGGGTCATTCAATACCATGCGCTGTACCAGGGCATCAGGCTCTCTGCCCCAGGCCAGCCTTTGTCCTTACCAATCCATGCAGAGAATATGCTCCAAGAATCCATCTCACTACCCCAACCCCCAAGGAAGCTGGAGTTGTTTAAAGCTGGCTCAAGGATCACTATACCCTTCCCAGGCAGGGAACCACCATGTGTAACTGCTTTGTAAGGTTGATGGGGCTGAGCTGTTGACAACTAGCTGAAATCAGGTAGATGGGCTTCTGGTGACAGGTGCCTAGTTCTAAGTGTTTGCTACTGACAGCTGGCCAAAATAGGGGACTCAGCCACCTCAAGGTGGGCCTTAGAGACTGGCAAAGCACACAGCCAGACCAAAAGAGTAGCAGCCCTGGACAGACCAGGATGGCCTCACTCAGTCACTGAAACTGCGTAAGTTGTGACAAGCTTCTATGGGAGTCAGGAGAAGTGTATGCAGTGATGGCTATAGGCACTTTCCAGAGCCAGGCATGAGGTCAGGGCAGGACCAGCAGGAAGCCACCCAGAAAATGAGTCAGTGTCTGCCACCCTGCTGGGGACCAGGATTAGAGCCAGCAGATTGGAAGAGGCTGGTTCCCCAGGGGTTGGGGAAGCTGATTAGACTCCCTATGACAGGCTGCAAATACAGAGGTGCCAATAAAATCCCCATTAGATGCAGGAGCAACACATGCTCCAAAAAAAAAAAAAAAAACCATGTTCTTTGTGCCTACTTACCTCTTCGTGTTTTGCGATATCACAACTTCTTTATCATTCACAGAGGTGCCAAAGCAATTCCCCCACAGCATTATATTTTGAATGCCCTGTGCACCTTATACTTTCTGTAGCCTGATAACCACCTATGTGGATAAGTCAATTAAAGGAGCAGACGGGGAAAAGTGGAGAATGTTAACCCAGCTACATTCGTGGTTATAGATTCTAGGTGAATTCATGTTTTAATTGAATTCCAAGTCTTCATCTTCTTGTGATATGAACTGAGCAACATTTTGAATTCATCTCCATTGTTACACATTCAGAGTTGGTTAATCATAGAAAGGTTAGCTCCAAAGACATTTTGGGTACTAACTCTATGTATCTGGTACAAGCCTGAAGCACTATATTTGTTCAATGCATGACCATGCTGAGCATCATGTCTGCCTTGCAGGAGTGACTGTTAGCCCCAGGTCTAGAAAATGTTGAAGCCAGGCAGGTCTTACTGCCATTCCACCCACCTTGTCCCACAGAACAGGAAACTAAGGTCCAGATAGTGAATAGTAAAGTGACTTGTCCAAGGTCACAAAGGTTTCCATAATATTTTCTAGCAGAATGATTATGGAGCCTAGATTTTTTTAAAAAAAACTGTAAAGACACAAAGTTATGAGCTTATATGACAGAATAATTAGTGGGATGGTACTTTCAGTTATGAAAAATCTCCCTGTTCTACCAAGAGATTTACAGGGAGTCCATTTGCCTTAGGAAAACCTTGGGGCTTCATCATCCTCAGAGCCAATCTTGATTTGATGTCAGGATAACCATCCCTTGTCTCCAAATTTCTCAGTTTAATAAAAATTTGAATTAAAAAATATTCATACCCTGAACCACACCTTCTCACTTTATTTTTATATATACAAACAAAACTGAAGTTTAAAAAGAAAGTCCATGCAAAAACATATCTACCAGCAGCAAGCTTATATTTTTATAAAAGCTTTAAGCCAGAAACTAATTATGTGTTCCCAATTAGTACTTAATTTTTTTTTTTTTTTTTTTTTTTTTGGTACTGGAGATTGAACTCAGGGGCACTCAACCACTGAGCCACATCCCCAGCCCTATTTTGTGTTTTATGTAGAGACAAGGTCTCACTGAGTTGCTTAGCACTTCTCCGTTGCTGAGGCTGGCTTTGAACTAGCAATTCTCCTGTCTCAGCCTCCCTAAGTGCTGGGATAACAGGCTTGCGCCACTGCACCCAGCTTAATTTGATTCTAACTATTGATTGGTTGATTATTTTGCTTTTGAGACTCTTCAGAATTTCATAACATCCTCATGTTTGGTCATGCCCAAAGCGCCAACAGCTAGAATCACTTCTTTAAACCAGAAGCACAGTTAGCACAGACTCTTTTTCATGTGCACATCCAGGGAAAAGCTCATCTCCATGAAGACTTTGGTGACACTGCCCTCTCCCCCATCCCACTTTGTGTGCATGGTTTTATGTCACATAGGCCCAATTGACCCCACCCTGCAGGCTGGGGGCACAGCTCAGAGGTAGAATGCGTGCTTAGCATGTTTTTCTCCCCAATAAGGTAACTACTAGGTTCCAGATACCATGTGTGGTTCATCTCCACACCCACCCTGGCCAGGCAAATAGATGGCACTCTGTGCATGTTTATGCCATAAACAACGTCATGTTGAATCACAGGAAGGTGTGCCTGTCTACATAAGTGTCACCCTAAAAGTAAATACTTGAAAAAACAAATAAATGAGTTGAGGGTACAACCAATTTAATAAAGCATTAGCAGTTAGTCCTACTTCCTTCCTGTATTTTCTTTGAGTAAATATTCTAGTACAGCAAATTAAAGAGAATGCACACACTTCTTAGCCAGAGAATTTCCAAACTGGCATTTTATCAGAATAGATACTAAATGAATTCTCAAGAAGGCAGCCTGGATAGGATAAAAATAATTTGCTATTTTCAAGTGTCACAGAAAAATAATCAACCTCAAAATATATTGTAAAGATCAGAGTATTGAGTTTTAACTACTGACTTTAGTGAAAAATCATTGAGGTTGGAAGAAACAACAAAACGTAAACCGGACCAGCTTGAAGCTTAGCAGAATCTCCACTCCAGGAAAGAGGACAAGCCGGAATGCATATTTGAAGCAACAGGTTACTGTGGAATCCTAAGTCACTCTGCTCCACAAAGCCTGTGCTGAGGCAGGTGCTAGAGGAGAAAAAGGTACCTAGACTCAGATTCATAGAGCTAGGAAGCTTCATTGGTGGCTTCCTATCTCTATGAATCTGAGTCTAGGCACTTTGTGTCTGAACAGTGGCATTAATTTAGAAAGCAGAGAATATTTTCTATCTTGATACAGTAACATAATTTTATGTGATACCACTGGGAAAAGATTTTGACATTAAATTTTTTTTTCCATTGAACTCTTCAAAAGCCAGTGTTTTGTGGTAGTTGATTTGGGTAGGAGTCTTTCTAAAATCAATTTCTCCTGCTTTTTAAGCAGTACTGTCACCCTAGCATGATGTGGAATGAATCCTGCAGACCCACGTTGTGGGCCTGCCTTGACCACTAATTGTACCCAGCAGGACTCAGTTTATCAGTGAGGGCTGGGCCATGTGCCAACCAGAGGCTCCCATCAGACACCAGTTGTGTTTTGTCACTTTGTCTCTCCTTGGTGAGTAAGTGCAGGGTTGTCAAGGTGGTATTGGGTACGTCCGCATCACAACAGTTGGATCCTAGAGGCATTCATGGTGTGTGAAGCTCCTGAGCCCACATAGAGGAGTGGGGGTATCTCTGGGTCCCCTGTCACTGACTGCTGTGTGGGAGTGTCTGGCCATCTCTCCCAAGGTGTGATTGTTATCCCGCAGTCCTCATTGCCCTCTCTCTGTGGCTTCTGTTTGTGACTGGGGGCTCCCTCTCCTAGAGTTCACTCCTCTGACTAAGTCCCCAAGGGCTCTTCTGTGAAGTAAATCTGTTTTCAGTGATTGAACTGTGTCACCTCCACAATATTCAATCAGAGACCCCTTTCACTTAATTTCTGGTTCTTGGCTTTTTTGAGATTAATTGAAGCCACGGGGTAAGCAACCTGCTGCACCATGCTGTGGTTTTATGTTGGGTTTTATGCAGCAAGTACACACTAGAAAATGATGTGGTTCTGAGGTTTCATTGACCGTGTGTGCCTGTCTGCAGCTCATGAGGAGGAGGTCAATGTGTGTGTATCCAAGACCTCAAGAAGGGAGCCACTGGGCACAGCACACAGAGCGGGAATCTTGGGACCACCAGGACATATGTGTGCCAGTCTGGAAGAAAGAGAATTTTAAAGAGTGAAACTGAAACATGGGGCAATATGATATAACAGAGGTAGTGACCCTAAATCCTGTTTGGGCCAAGGAGTTAGCTTTGAGGGGGGATAAGAGAGGGGCATTGCAGGGCAACCCAGTTGGGGTCAAAGATCAAGAAGCGCTTTCGCCAGGCGCAGTGGCGCACGCCTGTAATCCCAGCACTTTGGGAGGCTGAGACAGGAGAATCGTGAGTTCAAAGCCAGCCTCAGCAATGGCGAGGTGCTAAGCAACTCAGTGAGCCCCTATCTCTACATAAAACACAAAATAGGGCTGGGGATGTGGCTCAGTGGTCAACTACCACCGAGTTCAATCCCCAGTACCAAAAAAAAAAAAAAAAGCACTTACATCTTCTCTGTAATTTTTTTAATTGTGGCATGATACACATAAAATTTATCACTTTAGCCATTTTAAAGTGTCCAACTTAGTGGCCACATTCACATTGTTGTGAGACCATCTCATCATCCATCTCCAGAACATTTTTATCTTATAAAACTGAAATTCTAAACCCATTAAATGACAACTCCACAGTCTCTATTGTGTCCCTAGTCCTTGGAAGCCACCATTCTGCTTCCTATTGCTATGAATCTGAGTCTAGGTACCTTCTGTAAGTTGAATCGTAAGTATTTGTCCTTTCTATGGCTGACTTATTTCACTGAGCATAATGTCCCTAAGGTATACCTTTATAGTAGCATGTCTTAGTCTATTGTCTGTTTCTATAACAAAATATCTGAGACTGGGTAATTTATAAATAATAGAGGTTTATTTAGCTTCTAGTTCTGGAGACTGGGAAGTCCAAGAGCTCTGTGCTTTTGTAAGGCAGGGGCCTTCTTGGAGCATCATAACATGATAGAGGGCATCACATGGCAAGACAGCTCTTATAAAGCTACCAGTCTCTTTATGGGAGTCCCCTTGTCATGACCTTATCAAATCTTACCTCCCAAAGTTTCCTTTCCAATCAGCATATTAATTTGGGGACTAAGTTTCCAACACATGAAATCTTGGGACACATTAAAGCATTGTATGTGTCAGAACTAACTTCCTTTCTAAGGCTGAATAATATCATTGTATGTATATATCACATTTTGTTTACTCCTCCATCCATTGATAGTGTCTACAATACTTTAATTACTAAGTAGAGAATGGATTTATCTGTGATTTGCTTACTTAAGAATTCCATAGCCAAACTCTTGACTCCAGTTCACTCTGCAGTAACTCACAGATGATCATCCCACCTCTGGCTGTTACTAGGCCAATGACATGAGAGTGAGTCATGTCTTGTGTGGGGCACCCACCACACAGCCCTGCATTAATAGATGCACAGCATGTGACGTCACATAGTCCAAATGCAGCTGCACCATCCTTGAGCTGAAATACCAGATAGCGTTGAACAAGTATCAGGGGCTTCAGCCACAGTCAGTCATCAAACACATGGGTATTTCCAAAATGAAATGTCTGTGGGGCTCCATGAGGAGAGATGAGTGAATGCTAAATACACACATGTCCAGGTCTGGCTCTGCCTCCACTGGACTCAAGCCAGTTGGGGTATTATTAACAAGTTAAACAAAAAGCTTTCAGGGATTCTGGAATTGTGACTAAGGGATTGTCTAACCATTCTGAGCTATTTCTGAAAGGGGCCCCAGTCCAATCCAGCACTTTCCATGGGGCAAGAGGTCCTTTGGACATGTTAGGATTCTTCACACATTCACTCCCCTAGGGAGTTCTGCTGGGACAAGATGGATCTAAGGGTCCAGATGGCCTGGAGAGCCAGTTCCAGGGAGAACAGCTCCTGTGCGTGCTGCTGTGGCTATACACCCAGTCTGGGCTTGGTAGGAAACTGGCACGTGCTGTGAATGCGACGTGATGCTTCTCTGTGCTGTCTGTCTGCTCAGCCTGCTCACAGTCCATCCATACACATCTACTGTGTAGTGCTTCAGGTTGGCAAGCATCTTGCACAGGCTGGAGGACACGCCTTCTCACTTTTCTATCACTGGATCAGCACCACACCTGGGGATTCAAAATGTGCTGGTGAGAAGCAGCTATCCATAGCCAGCACAATCGCTCTCTACCCCAGGGGGACCTCAGGCACACCCAGCTCAGCAGAGCTTCTACCTGCTTCTGCCTGGTTTGTGTGACTTTGCTTGAACATTGTACTCTAGCAAGCATCTTCATCCTGAACAGCTTTTTAGAAGCAAAGGAAAAAATACTCTCCACTCTGCATCCTGCAGGGCTCTTGGTCCTTGCTCTGCTGCAGCCCCAACCCGTACTTCTCACATGGGAATTAGCAGGATGAAGAGACTATCTCTTCTGCCCGTGCCCTTCTTAAAGGAACCCCAGGGATCAATGAACCACCCAGCTTGGAGCAATCCAAGTGGTCACTTGTCAGGTATGAAGGTTGAGATCAGGTCTTTCCAACCTGAAAAATCTCTCAAGTTAGAATGTTGGCATTCAAATCCCAGCTCTGCCTTCTTTTAAAAAAATTTTTTTTATTCTAATTAGTTATACATGACAGCAGAATACATTTTATTTCATTGTACATAAATGGAGCACAACTTTTCATTTCTCTAGAATCGCACCACATAATAATAATAATGTCTTTCTCATTCCACCATCTTTCCTAACCTCATGCCCCCTCCCCTCCCCTCCTTCCCCTTTGCCCAATCCAAATTTCCTCCATTCCTCCCATACCCCTCCCCACCCCATATGGATCAGCATCCACTTATCAGAGAGAACATTCAGCCTTTGGTTTTGAGGGATTGGCTTACTTCGCTTAGCATGATATTCTCCAACTCCACTTATCTGTAAATGCCATAATTTTATTTCTTTTAATGCTGAGAAATATTCCATTGTGTATAAATACCACAGTTTCTTTATCCATTCATCTATTGAAGGTCATCTAGGTTGGTTCCACAGTTTAGCTATTGTGAATTGAGCTGCTATAAACATTGATGTGGCTGTGTCACTATAGTATCCAGTTCTTCCTTTTAATAGCTAGGCAATCCTAAGCAATGTCCTTGAACTTTCTTTGACTTTTCCCATCTGTAAAATTTAATATGAATACCACTATGTAGAGAAGAATTAAATACTTCCAGCTCTGAAAACTTCCTTATGGGGTCATGGCCGTAGCAACCTAACTGACTTCCTTTTCTGATGCCTGGGACTCCCCTGCCTTATACCTCTCCCCTTGCAATATAGCTATGTTGTGATTATAGGTACCAAGATTTGAAAGAAAAAAAAATGCTGCCATCCTGGCCAGAATTGCTTCTGGCAGCCAGCTTGAAAGCCATCTGCCAGGAGAGCCATTGTGGCTCTTATACCTCATCACCTCTGATGTTTGCAGAAGTCATCCTCCTGGTCACCATCCACATGTGAGAGTGTACCCAGCAGATGTGGCCTCCAGCTGCCTCCTGTGCATTTTTTATTATTTTGTTGAAAAGATCACTATCTCTGAGGTTCAGTTATGTTCCTCCCAGGTCCTGGACCATTGGCCGGCTTTTTAATTTGCATGGCATTATTACATTATGTACTTGTCAGGAGAGATTTCATTAACTTCCCATAATGTGGCCGTACTGCACATTATCCAAACAGAAACAACCTTTTCTGGGCTCTCTCAGAGGCCAACAGTGCAATGAGTTCTTTATGACTTTGTAGTAAATTTAAATACATCAAGCCCCTCATAAAACTTAAGTGTTCCATTCATTTGTCCTTTGAGCCAATAGCATTCTAGAAAGCCTGGGGAATGGCAATCCCAAACGGCAGTTGCTGGCTTGCCAGTGTCCTCCAAAGTTAAGAGTGTGGACCCTCCAGACCAGACCAGTGGAGTTCAAATCCCAACCTGCCATTTAACAGCTATGTGAACCTGGGCAATGTACTTGAACTTTCTTTGCCTATGTTTTTCCATCTGTAAAATGGGTTAGTAATAGTACCACTACTAATGAGCTTCACATGGGAAACTGACACAGTACCTGACAATCATCAGACCAATCAGGGGATGGGTGGTTTTCAGAGCCATCTGCCATTGGAGACAATTGTGTGGCTACCAGGAGTCTGCCCACATCTCCAAGGAGAGCACTATTTCTTATTTCCGTTCACTGCAATCTAACAGCATTTCATAATGCCCAGGATCTTGTAGTACCCACACCAGCCTCTCTCCTCTCTCATCTCTTCTCATCTCATTCCCAGCATGCTGTTTTACCAGCTTCCAGCTCCCCAACACAACTTAGTGTTCCAAGCCCCCATGCCTTCCCTTTGGGTCCTGTCCCTTGCATATAGCTAAAGGCAGACTGGGCCACATCAACACCTGCCCATCTTCCAAGACAGCCCAGCAGAAAGCCATCTCTCCTGACAGCCCTGGACCACCTTCTCCAGTTGCCCCACCATATCTCAGGCTTTACAGGCTTCTGTCTAACTCTCTCATAAGGGAGGGGTGTGTGTATGCATATGTACACACTTGTGTGTTTTACCTTGTTTATCTACAGAGGTCTCTTTCTGCAAAATGTGAGAATAAGAATGTACCCCTCTAAGATGGATTTGTAGTGTCAATGCTCAGTACACTAGAGAGTAATTTGGTGACCCCGTGAAAGCTTGAGCCCTAAGACCACTTCCACTTCAACTGTGAGGACATACCATGCTTTTGAAATGGGTGCTTTCCTGGAAACCTTTCCTACAAGCTCTGCAGTTCTCAGAGATCATCTAGAAAGGAATGTGTTCATGGTCACTTCTCATAAGGATGTTTATTTACTATAGTTAGTTTTTAGTTATCCCTTCTGTTGTCTTCAGAACCAGCTGTGCTAGAGAGTGCATGGCCTCTCAGGGGATTAAGTAGCACCCCAGAGGCCTGTCAACCTGGGCATTACTGGGCTACATGTGAAGCCTCCTGGGTGGGTCTCTGGTCTCTGCCTGTGGCTCTAAAACAGAAAAAGAATCTTCTCCTGAAGGTCAAGGGTTTTGTGAGTATAACACCATCCCCCTGGGACTCAGTGCCTACACTGATAGAACTCCAGGAACAAAAATGTCTGCCTATATGCAAGATGCAGGGCTTTATTTGGAAGACAGAATGAGGCTACTCAAATACATGGCCCTTTGTATTTTCCCTGAGCTCTCACTCACCTCCTGAATCTAGGGACCAAAACTGTGTGTAGCAAGCACATCACCATGGTACCCTCCATTCTGTGGGAAAAGCTCAAGGATGTGTGCAGGAACAGGAAGGGAGATGGCTGGGGCAACGGAAACATGGAGTCTGTGTGCTCCAGGCTCCTGGCTCCAGGGGTTGGATGGGGGGTGCAGCCTTGCCCCCAAGGTAGCTTCCATGCCCAGGCCTTGTTCTTTCCCTGCACAGTATTCATTTAGAACCTTGTCAAAACCTTCCCAACCATGCAGTTAGTGCCCATGATATAATTAATGTTAAATTATTCATAAAGGACACAAACTTCCCCATGTTGTATATCATCCTTTAGTGCTTCGGAGACCACCTGCAAAATAATTTGGGCTGTCAGGTTAACTTATGTATGTATTTTTTCCATAGGTAAGAGAAAATTCTAATGAAAATTGTAAGATGTTTAGAATCAAATCACAGTGGTAGCTAACATGATACTTAGATGAAATTTTAAAGTCTTAAATACATATGTTGAAAAAAATGAATGTTAATGATGTATAGGTCCATCTCAAGAAATTAGAAAAAGACATTACTCCCAAATATATCAGAAAGATGAAAATACGACACATTAGAACTTCAAACTGTAGGGGGCAGTCAGCATTTGTGTTAGGTTATTTCATTATAAAGAAAAGATTCGATTTTTAAAATGCCTGATTTTAATATTTATATCATATGGCATATCTATGTGTTTCTATTTGCCTAAATTATCTTATTCCCAACTTTTATAACTAGAGGCCAGTGAGACAGACATTAATTCTGATGATTACCAAAGAATCAGGGCCTTCAAGTTAAAATGTGTGTTAACTGTCGCTTTCCATCACCAACATTCAGACCATAGCACCAGTAATGCTTTTTTGTCTTTTGGGGGTTTTTTTGGCAGGGAGTACTGGGGATTGTTCTCAGGGGCACTCAACCATGAGCCACATCCTCAGCCCTATTTTATATTTTATTTAGAGACAGGGTCTCACTGAGTTGCTTAGTGCCTTGCTTTTGCTGAGGCTGGCTTTAAACTCACGATCCTCCTGCCTCAGCCTCCAGAGCCACTGGGAATCAGTAATGTTTTTTCCAGCTGCTGGTTTCATTTAATTGACTCCCCTGAGCTGGCAAGGCAGGGTTAGGTCGTTACAGTAGCTTGTCACCAGTGTCCATGGTGACTTTCTGGATACTGTGTAACTACACTAAAATAGACTGGTAACAAGAACACCTCAGGCAACAAGAGGCTAGAACTGCCATCCTAGTGTTGATTTCCACTTTTTGTCACTCCAAGGCCTGCTGCCTGTAATAAAGTTTTATTGGCACACAGCCATGTCCATTCTCCTAAGTGTTGGGCTACACTTCACTTCAAAATCAATTAATTGATAACAAAGTACCAGGGGGAGTTCTTTCTTCTCCCCTGTTGTGGCTCTTCACAAGATTACAGCTTTAAAAAAAAAAATCTTTTGCTGATAAAACTTAAAAACCACTATGTGGGGGCTTCATTTCAGAAAGAAATAACATGCAGTTAGCCGCAAAACTAAAATGATTCTGAAGGCAAGCTGTTAGACTAAGCCTTCAAACATGCAAAAACTGAAAATAGCAGTCAGGTTGGTTTGTGTTAGGAATGATTTTTTAAACTTAAAATTACTATTTGTATTTTGTGACAAAACACAACAAAAGAATCCTTCAGTGAATTGGTTATGCATGTTTTAGAAATCCATGGTTGGCCTAGGTGGTAGAGCACTTGCCTAGTATGTACAAGGACCTTGGTTCAATTCCCAGCACCAAAAACAAAAAGTTATTTTGAAACTGATTCCTTGACATGGTTGATAGAATGTTTTCATATTGGTCATGTTTTTTTTGAAGTTTGATTTTCACACTTTTTATAAGAAAATTGGACACATCTCAGTGCCTGCAGTCTTGTCCTTCATCAGGCTGGGGAGAATCCAGCCTGTAGGTGGAGGGCCACACCTAAGCCCCCACTCCTAGGCCTCCTGCAGAATCCTAAGACATTCAGCAATTCCCTTTGTGTCTTTGAAGGATATTCCCTGAGTCCCTCCGATGGCTGATGGCTACCCAGCAGTTTGAGTCTGCAAAGAAGCTGATCCTGCACTTCACACAGAAGAACTGCATGAGCCCTGAGAGTGACATCAAAGGCGTGATGCCGGGTAAGTAGACCGTGGGCTGACAGAGGTGTCCAGAGGCTCCATGGGGCAGGTCCTGATTCCTGGGCTGGTTTTTCTGTTACCAATCAGCTGTTCAATTCAATTTTCCTACAACCACTTGGTTTGAAGGCAGCAGTAACATCTAGAGGCTGGGAATTAGAGCAAATTGAAATTCTCTCCACTTCCTGGGTGTTGGTTTCTTTCGTGATCAAGTTCAACACACTCCGGTGCTCACATTGCCCTTCCAAATCTACAAGTGGAGTGTGAGCCTTATACACACTTGATCTTCACTATGGCACCCAGTCTTACCTACCTGACCTGCCTGACCTTCTGGGTTTAAAAGCCACCAAAGCTCTGAGTCAGGGTGCAGATAGCCTTCCTGACCTCTCTCTTCCCAATTATGATCTTCAGAGAGCTGCCATTGTCTATTTCTGGCCATGACCTAGTTGTTGGGCAATGGAAGAACTGGAAAACTGTACCATCCTTGAATCGTGGTTCAGATCCTTAGAATTCTTGTGAATCAAAGGCATTTATCACAAGCTAGGTGGGGCTATAAAGCTGGGGATCCATAAATGTCACCAGAAGGTTGTTCATATCCAGATTCCTGGGCCCCTCTTTGGACTCAGAGATGTGGACCTAGCAGAGCTGAAATAAGCCCTGAGAACCTGGATTTGCAGTAAGCTCTAGAAGAAGTTCTGGTGTAAGTGGTGTACAGATCTACTTCTGAAAGACACTGTAGACCCAAGCGCCCTATCCTGAAGACCTGGTATACATTGTTATTGTAAAATTTCCCAGGAAAATAATCCACAGGCCCTTGTCCAGGAGAGTATACACATTTTCCTTCCATCAGAAATTCTTGTTACAACTGTTCATTCATTCAACAGATACTTACTAAACACCCACTGTGTGCCAGGCACTGTTCTAGAGCAGGGAAGGAAACAGCCTTGCTCGCAGGAGGCTCGGAGGTAGGGCCTGCATGCAGACAGGAAGTGGTTACGTGTGTACTCAGAGGCAGGAGTGGAACAGCAGGGCAGAGGAATGGAGAGTGGTGGTGAGTGACTGGAGTGGGAACGGCTGGATAAGCCTGGCTTCAAGGCACAAGTGAGCAGAGACCTACTCAGGTAGGAGAATGTACCCTGCAGGTCTCCATTCCCCAGAAGAAAGGGGAAGAACCAGAACAGAGAAGACCATAGTGCCTCCTGAATCAGAAGATCTAATACCCTGAGTTGTTAGAAGCCTCTCAGCCAGGATGCCATCTCTGCCTCCACCTAGGCGACAGCCAGATGGGCCACCACCACCTGCTGGTCAAAGTGTGTTCTACCAGCACTTCAGCCGGGAAGAGAGTACAGCTCAACCTAAAATTCTGTCCTTTCTGGAATGAAGGATGGGAGCCAGGTCTGGTCTATATACAGAGTACTGAGTACTAGTACCTCAAAGGAGCATCTGTGGGTCCCTTTGATCCAGGGACAAGGATAGCAGATGAGATGACGAATTGTGTTTCCTGTTTCTAAATGATTTGCAAGCATTGATTCATATATTCAATCTTAAATGCTTTGCATATATTAAGCTATTTCTTCCCGACGGTCCTATGAGGCAGGAACCATAATTTTCCCCATTTGCAGATGAGGAACCTAAAGTACAGAGAAACTATGTAACCTTGCCGTGAAACTAAAGTCACATGGCTACTAGGTAGTAGAACTGGAACTTCAACCCCAGAAGTGGCTTCACTGTGCTGCTCTCAGAGAGGAAGGAGACCTTGGAGACATGTAGGAAGGAATGGGTATTATATTAAGCTCTTTCTCTGGAATCCGGTTCGCTTGCTTTGGGCAGTCCCGAGAGCTTCCCCAAATTTTTCCAGGCCTCTTTCATTAGCAGGCTAATGCTCTTATGTCTTACAGTACATTTGTTTCTGGCCTTTCCCTAATTAAATCATCACACTTCACTTCTTGTGGGTTAAAATATTGCCCAAGAAAAGCTTGTTTCCTCAATCCTAATTACACTGATTCATTTCCCTCCTGTTTTTGAAAAGGGGTATTAATTTTTTTCTTTTTAATTTTCTAGCTTATAAGCTTTGTTGGTGCTTGTTTCTATTCTGGTGTCCCAGACAGGAGGCAGGGCAGAGGTGGTTGGTACACTTGACTTCACACAGGAGAAAGTCTTCATCTCTGCCAGGGAGCTGTCATCACAGAGCTCTCTCTGTGGGGCAGTAACTTCACATCTGCCTCTGGCTCTCTGTCACCTCCTGACTGTCAGGTAGACCAGCTCTGCCTGACCAAGCCTCATAGCTCTGCAGGGGTGACAGCCTCGAGCAAAACTGGGGAGCTTTTGAAGGATGCAGCATCTGGCCAAAGCTGCCATTTCCATCTTCCTCTGCTGATACATTTTTCTTCTTGAAATCATCTTCTCATCACTTGGTCTAGTCTCCTAACCAGCTCCCGGTCTCTTCCTCAGCCCACTCCAACCAGCTAAATGGTCTACCTAGTCTGCTCCATCCTTCCTGCTGTCCCTTCTGTCTGCAGCCAGACCGAATATACTCAGATCATATCAACACCTGCTTTAAAACTCTCTGGCAGCCTCGCTTGGCCTTTGGGATAGATCCTTGCATCCTCCAAGCAAGGACCCTGCCTGATCTCTGCCAACCAACCCCAGACACCTGGTCTTTGTTGGGTTCCCACGTGCTTCCTCTCCACAAGGCCCACCCCAGGACAGTAGAACTGGAACTTCATTGATTCATTCAAGCATTGATTCATATATTCAATCTTAAATGCTTTGCATATATTAAGCTATTTCTGTCCCCTCTCCCATCTTGGCCAACTCCTCAGAGCTCAAGTTAGCCCTCCAGTTGTGCATGGTTATGGCTGTGGCACTTCCTCCACATCCCCTCAGGCTGGCTGTAATGAAGGATTTGTAGGACTCCTCATTAGTGCCTGCCACCCCTGCAGAGCTATGAGGCAGAGCTGGTCCCCAGAGCTGGCTGCTGTACCCCTAGCACCCAAGAAGACCTGACAGGTACCAGGAGTTCCATGAATATTTATGGAATATACAGATCCAAATTCCCTGAAACCAGGAAGGGTTAGGGCTACTCATTCTGTCACCTGAGTGACTTGGGTGTAGCTCTAGGTGTGTGGGGGTGGAGGAGAACTGCTCATACCCCTATTAATGCATCCTAACCTTGGGTTAATGCTAGAAGAAAACATAATGTTCCAGAATTTTCCATTTCCATTCCTCTTTTAAAGCTATCTTCAGTTTATCATTGAGCATGTCTGATGTTCTTAGTGGCATATTGCAGCTGAATTACTTTAGACACTTGGATGTCTTCCTGAGTGTCATTCTTTCTGTGTCACATGACATGCCCAAGTATGACAGCACTCTTTCCTTCCCAGGTCACAACTACCAATATTTTGAACATTTATAGCAGAAGTAGAAGCCTTGACAGTTCCAAATGAGGCCATGTTGGTGCTGTCACACCCTGCAGAAAAATCCTAGCCTGAGACCCAGGCTTAGTCCCTTGCTTTTAGTAATGGTGAGGCTAGCAAAGAGCCATGGGGTATGGGAGAACCCGGATACCACATGACAGGGGAAGAGCTTCTGTTCTCCCTACTGTACAGGTGGGGAAATTAGGTCCAAAGAGTCTGATCATTTCCCCACCATCCCCAAGGTTGCCCCACAGAAAAGGAGATCTTAGTGAAAGGCAGCCCAGGAAACAAACTGCCTTCTTTCCCTTCTTGGGGGAGAGCCATGTGTAAGGGATTGTTGTCCTTTGTCCTCTTGCACTGAGCCCTCTGTGGGCAGCCCCGCTAAAGAAGCCAGCCTTCCCTAGCACTGCTAGGACAGGTGGCTCTCTCAGAAGCAGGGGGAGCTGGGACTTGCCCTCATCTGCCTCACTCTTTGTCTTATCAGTCAGTTCAGAGCCTGCAGTGACAGCAGGGTCCCAGAATAAGGACACTTCTGTGTCCCCTGCATTAGGTAACTTGCCCAAAATCACAGCACTCACAAGTGATGAAATAGATTGGACACCCGACCCTTGCTTTTGACACCTCTGGCATGTGACTTCTGCCCCTCTCCACAGCAGGTTGGGTTAGGGGAGTCATGTATCGGGAGACAATGGCAGGAATCTGCAGTGCTGGGTCAGTTGTTGAAAATGTAGATAGGTTTTGAAATTCAGTTATCTAAAGTGACTATGATAAGACTCAGAAAGCATATCTGTTCTAGTGGCCAAGGGCCACCATTCTACATCCCTACCTGGGGGATAAGGGCTACACAGAAGAGAGATAGCAAATGTCTACTTCTGAACATGGGCTAGGACCTCACGGCCACTGCCCTAGTGCTTTGGGTGTACTTTTTTTTTTTTTTTCATGGCTTTTGTGGCAGTGGTGCAGCTTTTCCTCCTCCTCCTCCTTCCTCCTCCTCCTCCTCCTGTTTTTGTTTTTCCCCTCCTCCCACTTCTCTTTTTTCCTTTTCTTATTGTTCATTTCTATAATTACCATTCTCCAATTTCACTGCTAACATGAGCATTGTCCTGAAGCATCAAAGCAAGTCCAGTTTACGGCACACATCCCTGCAGACCAATTCAACCCCCCATACGCCTCCTGCGCCTGCTGTGGGGGGAGCTGCCATGGCCTTCTCCCTCTGCTGACCTTGGAAAGACTAGTTTGCCTCTCATACCCAGATCTGCAAATATACAGAGGATGTGGGGACTCTGCAAGGCCACCTCTGCCTCCCACAGTTAGTGGTGAGAAGCCAGGGCACGTGCAGTCACCAGACACAAGGCTGGGGTGGGGGGTGCTGCGCAGATGCCTTGACGCCTTCCTGCACCTGGTCTTCACGGCAGCACTTTGTCTCACTACCGATAAGAAGCTGAGCTCAGAGCATGAACACAGTCTGCCCTTGGCCACAGGCCAGAGGGACATTCCAGGACCCCAGTGGGTACCTGAAACTACTGAGAGCTGCAAACCCTGTACAGGCTTTGTTTTTTCCTCTATATGTATGCCTGTGATAAAGTTGGATTTACAAATTAGGCACAGTAAGAGATTAACAATAATAACTGATAACAAAGCAGAACAATTATAATATACTGTAATGAAAGTTATTTTCAACCTATGAATTACTAACATCTAGAAATTTCCATTTAATATTTTCAGACCACCATTGACTGCAGGTAACTGAAAACTCAGCTAAGAGACAATACTGTGCATGACTTTCCCATGAAAGCTCACAAGAAGCACAAAGCCAGGCTTCCATCGGGGCTTGTCAGGCCCTCACCACACCCAGACCTCTGCAGGGAAATATAGAGCAACAGGGGGGTGCACCTGTCTGGTCACATTAAGTAGGCTCTACCTGTGTTTCAGTTTGAAATTCTTCTAACAACTATAGATCAAGAAAGTTGAAGAGTTTGGGAAGAGGACAGCATGAGGCACACTTTTAGAAGCAATGCCCCTGAGATTGTGTCTGATTGACTCTCCAGGTGTCTTCTCTCTCTCTCTCTCTCTCTCTCTCTCTCTCTCTCTCTCTCTCTCTCTCTCTCTCTCTCTCTCTCTCTCTCTCCTTTTATTTCCATTTGAGAGGAGTTTAAGAAAAGTACCTCGGTTCGCATCTGCTAACTAGAGAGACAAAAAGGTCTATGATATTCAGTGACCTTATGGGGTCTCAAGTCAGCTAAGGTTTCTTACAACTGAGAGCTTGTGGGTTTTTATCCCAGAAGAGCACACTTAGCAATGAGGAAGTTTTATGTTGTTGCTGATAGGAGGGTGATGGGAGTCATGGAGCCTGACAAAATATCAATATCCCTGCAAAGGTTAATTTAATTCCATTTAGAGTAATGTGGTTACCTCTGTACACTATAGTCAATTCTTAGACTGGGCTCTAGGGTTTAATGTTATTTAACAACAACAAAAAAAAAACTCAGATCATACTTCAATTGCTACAGCTTCTTTAACATTGTATTTCGTATACAGTAATGCATTAGCAGTTAAGTATGGGCCACATTTAAAAAAGAAACAACTGCAAATGTGTATAAACTTGCTAATGGACACTTAAATTTCCATAGAAGATTTACCTGGTGAGAAAGTACAGCTATTATAGTTGGTTTCTGATGAGTTTTATAATAGTGAAGATACCTCCATCATTGAATCTAAGAGTATCTGATACTTCCATTTCCAGGCTCTTAAAAGAAATAGTCATACACTGCATAACGATGTTTTGGTCAATGAGGAACCTCATACACAGCCATGGTCCCATGAGATTTTAATGGAGCAGAAAAATTTCTAAACATTGTAGCTGCGTAACATTATAGCAAAACATGTTCCTCAAATGTTCGTGGTGATGCTGGTGACAACAAACCTACTGTGCTGCCTGTCATATGAAAGTGGAGCACATACAGTTACATACAGTGCATGGTACTTGATAATGGCTGTAAACTGGTTTATGTGTTTACTACAAATAGTATACTTTTATCACTGTTAGAAGGTCCTCTTTATTGAAAACAAATGGTTGGCTATAAAATGGTCTACTGTGAGGCCAGCAGCAGCCTCATCTCTCTTGTATTTTCCACATCTCTCGATGGCATCCAGAGGCCCCTCGGACCGTGTAGGTCTGTGTGAGCACTCAAGTGATGTTCACATGAGGACAAAGTCATGTGAACATCATGTTCTCAGACTGTAGCCCCTATCGCTATTGTTAAGTGACTCGTGTGTATTTAGTTTTTTAACCATAGAGAAAGTATGTATTGTTTTTCATTTTTTTAAAAATTTATTTATTCTAATTAGATATACATGACAGCAGAATGCATTTTGATTCATTGTACACAAATGCAGCACACCTTTTCATTTCTCTGGTTGTACACAATATAGTTACACCATATGTGCAGTCATACATGAACCTAGGGCATTGTTGTCCATCTCATTCCACCATCTTTCCTGCCCCCATGTCCCCTCCCCTTTGACCAAAGTTTCTCCATTATTCCCATGTCCCCTCCCCCATTATGGATCAGCATCCACTTATCACAGAGAACATTCGGACTTTGGTTTTGAGGGATTGGTTTACTTCACTTAGCATGATATTCTCCAACTCCATCCATTTATCTGCAAATGCCATAATTTTATTCTCTTTTAATATTCCATTGTGTGTATATATATCACAGTTTGAAAGTGTGTATTTTTGCGGAGAGGAAAATACAGGTTGGGAGACCTCAGGAGCTGATGGGGTCTGTGGATAGTCAGACAAAATGCCAGATGTGCTGGTTTGCCCAGAACTCAATCTCCACCTAAATATGGGAAAGAAGAAAGTTCTGGAAACTCAGGGGGCATGGTCTTCCTCAATCAGAGGAATCCTTCACATCTGTGGGGCATTGGTTTTGGGATCCCTCTTGGATACTAAAAATCTGCAGATGCTCAAGTCCCTTCTATAAAAGAGTGCAGTATTTGTGCAGAACCTGCACACAGCTTCCCATACCCCTTACATCATCTCTAGACCCTTTGTGATCCCAACACAATGTAAATCCTATATGAATAACTGTTATGCTGTATTGTTTAGGGAATTATGTAATAAAAGTCTGTATATGCTCAGTAAAGATGCAATTTTTTTTAGATATTTTAGATCCAAGATTAGTTAAATCTGAGGTTGCACAACCTGTAGATACGGAGGATGAACATATATGCCCCCAGGCACTAAATGTTTCCTCAGACAGAAGCTTCTCTACCTCCACCAATACTTCTTTTTTTTTGTACCAGGGATTGAACTCAGGGGTACTAGACTACTGAGCTACATCCCGAGCCCTATTTTGGATTTTATTTATTTAGAGACAGGGTGTCACTGAGTTGCTTAGTGCCTCACCATTGGTTTGAACTCACGGTCCTCCTGTCTCAGCCTCCTGAGCCACTGGGATTACAGGCATGTGCCACCATACCCAGCATCCACTGATATTTATTTCAATATATTTCCTATTCTGGAATAATTTCATATTTACAGGAAAGTTGCCAAGACAGTACAGAATTTCCAAGTGCCCCTGAGTAGCATCTCATATTTCCATGATACCTTTGTAGAAACTAGGAAACTGAATACAAGCATTGACCAACCTCCAGCCTTGTTGGTGTCACTGTTCTTCTATTAGTGGCTCCTGACCCAGGACCCTGTCCAGGACTGCAGTTAGCCATCTCTTCTCCCCATCTCCACCCCATCTCCATCTCCCCTGGTCTGTGACAGTTTTTCAGTTTTTCCTTGTTTTTTGTGACCATAACAGTCTCAAAGTGTACTGGCTCCCTCACCCGATCTGTGAAGTCTCTTCCTTTTTAGCTCCTAAGTGGAGGATTACTCCACAAGGACATGCCCTGGCTAGAGCACAGAGAGCGGCCCAGGAGGCCGAGTGTGGGACACTGCTGCTCACGGACAAAGGCCAGCCAGCTCCTGGAGGCTGAGGCCTTTCCTTGTTTTGATCTTCTCTGTTAAATTGCCAAGTCAGCACCAGGACTTCAGCAGACTTGTGGCCTGGTTACGGTTACATTGGAGCATTGTTTGACTCAGTCAGAATGATTTCCCCGGCTACTCTGAGCTACACCAGAGTATTAGTGTGATAGCTTTTATAGTCAGTCACATATCTTTGAGTCAAAGCAGTGTCCATTTTGTTCAGCTCCCAAAGATGTTTTTGTTTTGTCTTTTGGGTGCTGGCATGCTAAACATGTGCTCTGCCATTGAGCTACACCCCAGCCCCAGATCCCAAAGACTTTTGTCAACTACAACATACATATATACATATGTATTCATTTGTCTCTCAAATATTCACATACTGCATGGGCACTTTCTACAGAAGTAGCCATAGTCATGGTATCAGAACTAAAACATACAATTAATAACTTAGACTTAACAAATGTATATAGAACATTTCACCTATCAATGACTGAATACTCTTTCTTCTCAGCAGCACATGGCACATTTTCTAAAATAGACCATATTTTAGGGCACAAAGCAAGTCTAAGCAAATACAAAAAAAATAGACATAATCTTGCATCCTAAGAGATCATAATGGAATGAAATTAGAAATCAATGATAAGATAAAAAATAGAAACCATAAAATTAAGAAGCATATCAGCCTGTGGCTCTCTGGGTCTCTGAGCTGTGGGTGACAAACATGAATACACATTCTATAAAGAAAAGAGTCCCTTGTTTTGTTTGCCCGGGGCCTAATTAGGGCCTGGGTAACCTAGAATGTCATCATCGAGAGTTATACTCAGACAAAAGTTAAGTGAGTCTACACTGTTTATTTGTGTACTCCCCAAAAAGAAAAAAGGTTTGCAATGAAAACTTACACTACTATGCTTTGGCTCCCTTTCAGTCTCTATAGGGGATTTTGAATTGCATGGTTAGAGTCCTGTGTGTACATTTCTATACCAAAAGCCTAGACCCTATCCTCTGGCTTAAAAGAAGGTAAGGCTTTCTCCCCTCTGTGTGGTGCCTAGACTGGAATCTTCCATCCTGCCCAGTCTCATGAAGTCTGCCTCTTGCAGAGCTGGAGAAGGAGCTTTCCCGGAGGCCCAAGAAGGTGTGCATCGTGAAGGTGGTAGGAACCCGGAACCTGTGGAAGAACATCGTGGTTCTATGTGTGAACTCGTGAGTCACAAGGGGACATGTGTGGCCAAGTTGGGGGGGGGGGGGGGCAGGGGTTCAGGACCCTCCTCGCTGCCCCACAGCAGATTTTGAATCACAGCTTGCCACCTGCCTGCTGCCAGCTTTCTGTGAAGGGGGCCATGGAAATGTGATACACCCCATTAAAGCTACTTATCTGTGGGCTTGAAGATATCCAACATTCCACCAGGAAGCCTCGGGCAGCTAGCACCCCAGCCGGTGGTCCCCATCCCAGCCTGCCAGTTCCCCAAGTACAGGAAGCCCAGGTGGAGGCCCAAGCTAGGTCACGAAAATGTGTGCAAGAAACAATGCCCTCTCTCTGCTTTTTAAAAGAGCAAGGGGGTTTGAGATGATGGGGCCTTGCCTGGCTCTATAGCCCAGGCCACAAAGCGGCCATGCTCCCTGCCTGCACTCAGCCCTGCCTTCTCACACCTGCAACTCAGCCTGCTTAACCAAGGCAGCCACAGATAATGGTAGGTCAGCCTGAACCAAGAGCAAGCCTGGATGGCCTCCAAGAAGCCTCTCACATATGACTGTTCACACCCGCCTGCTGGGCCCTGAGAGGGAGCCCATTGCTCACACAACAGGTTCAGCATATACCTGGAAGGGTCCTTTCTATCTCAACCCATAGCTTAATAACATGCTTTTCCTGACTGCAACAAGATGGACCTTCATTTAGGATCAGAGCTCATCTGGGGTAGTTAGATCCCATTAGGGGTTAGCAGTCATCTGGAGGGAGGGGTTTGCACATTACTTGTGAAAGGTCAACTGGGGGAGGAGTTTGCACTTGTCTGTGGAAGGTCCCAAGCCTGCCTTCAGGTAAAGAAAGGCCTGCCTTTGGATAAAGAAAGGTTGGGGCCTGTCATTCCCCACAGCTCTTTTCTGTAGATGCAGCTCCATTTCATCAGTTCTTGTTTGGAGGCTCCAGATTAAATTTCACTCATGAAGGATACAAAAGATTTTACCACCCAAGGATAGAAAAGGAAAGCTCTAATCACTCTTTACACCTTGTGTGATGCCCAGGCAAGCAAGTGACCAGCCACAACCACACAGTGATCAGGACCAGAGCTCTCAGCCACCCAACATCAGCACCAGACACAATCACCCACTGCTGTCCAATCTCAGGCACATGCCTGATAGATAGGATAATGGTGCTATTAAGAATGGAAAGACTTCTCCAAATTTTATGTTGAAAAAAAAATTTTGGCATAGACAAGATGGCAAGTTTCCATTTTCATAATTCCTGTGGGGGGAAGAGGACTCCACCTCCCTGGTTGTGTTATCTTAAAATTACCTGTTGTAGGTAGAGTACTTCATTTCTATCAGAACAAAAAAGTAGGAGATTGCTTTGAGATCCCAGCAAGCCAGGAAGAAAAGAAACTTGACACGGGATCCCAGGAGACAAACCAAATCAAATCAATTGCTAGATTATAAAATGGTTGCACAGGGGAGCTGGGTCTTGTAGAGCCCAGACTGGAAATGCATTCACCAGGCCAAGGGTGCCTGCCCTTTGTGGGGGCAGGATCTCTTGCAGTTGACCTTGATGCATCCTCAAGGTCAAATGAAAAACATTCAGATTTCCTGGTAGCATGAAAGAACAGTTGGGAGAGGAATCTTCAGCTGTGAGATAGACAGAGCTGACGTAATAAATGGGCTCTCGTGGCATTGCAGATGTTTCAGATTCAGCCATGTCCTAAAGGACCCTTTGGATCCCTGGAGATATGTGCTGGGCATCCTCGACCTCCCTGGGAGGGCTCAGCCACGTTTTCATTCCTGTTTTCCTGGGTGGACACATGTCTGCCACATTGGGGTACATGTTTTCCAGCAGGTTTCCATGCTCATGTGGGGCACTAAAGAACCGACCCAGCCGGGTACGGTGGCGCAAGCCTGTAATCCCAGCACTTAGGGAGGCTGAGACAGGAGAATCACGAGTTCAAAGCCAGTCTCAGCAATGGCGAGGTGCTAAGCAACTCAGTGAGACCCTGTCTCTACATAAAACACAAAATAGGGCTGGGGATGTGGCTCAGTGGTCGAGTGCCCCTGAGTTCAATCCCTGGTACCAAAAAAAAAAAAAAAAAGAACCGGACCCAGAACAGTTAGGGCGAAGCTGGGATAAATGAACAACTGAGACAGTTTCCTAAAGACTAAATGTCTCCCTTTGGCCTGATTTCTAATAGGCTCTTCCCAGTTCCTTTGGTGGAGAAGCAACAAGTATGAGTGAAATAAGTAGTTCTCTAGATGGATCCCCAAGTTTCCAGAACCTGAGCACCCAAAAGAAAGAGAGACCCCAAGAGGCTGTGTGTCTCAGCAATTGTCCTGACCAGCTGAGAAAGGCCCTGTGCCTGTTTGCCCATCTTTTTTTTTTTTTAATTTTTTTAAAATTTTTTTAGTTGTTGATGGATTTTTTTTTTTTTTTTTTTTTTGGTACTGGGGACTGAACTCAGGGGCACTCGACCACTGAGCCACATCCCCAGCCCTATTTTGTGTTTTATGTTGAGACAGGGTCTCATTGAGTTGCTTAGCGCCTCGCCCTTGCTAAGGCTGGCTTTGAACTCGCGATTCTCCTGTCTCAGCCTCCCTAAGTGCTGGGATTACAGGCGTGAGCCACCGCGCCCGGCTTGTTGATGGATTTTTATTTTATTCATTTATGTGGTGCTGGTGCTGAGGATCAAACCCAGTGCCTCACGCATGCAAGGCAAGCGCTCTACCACTGAGCTACAGCCCCAGCCCTGTTTGCCCATCTTTGAGATCACCATGACCGTTTATGGTGCCGTCGTGGGATTAAATGAGTACACAAAGTGCTTTGCTTTACACCTTCGGTTCCCAGGAAAGACTGCACTTGAACAAGAGGCCTCTCAGACATTTCTTTGAAGTCTTCTCTTCTGCATTCCACTCTGTCAGAGGTTCACATTTGAAGACGGCATGTTTTCCCCTCACATATTGAATTGCTTCCCTCTCTCTCCCAGGCACCCCGAGAAGGGGCTTCCCTGGAGTCTGTGCATACCTGCTCACTGCCCCTCCTGGGGTCTGTGTGTGTCTCCTGCAGGCTGACAGGGTACGGGATCCACCACTGCTTTGCAAGGAGCATGATGGGCCATGAGGTGAAGGTGCCACTCCTGGAGAACTTCTATGCTGACTACTATACCATGGCCAGCATCGCACTGGCGTCCTGCCTGGCCATGTGCGTGGTGGTCAGGTTCCTTGGGCGCAGGGGAGGGCTGCTACTCTTCATGATCCTCACCGCCTTGGCCTCACTTCTGCAGCTCGGGCTCCTCAACTGTGAGTAGGCCAGGGGAAGAAGAGGGGTGGAGGCGGGGGCGCTGGAGGAGGGAAGCAAATATTCTGGCAAACTACCCCAGTATTGGAAGGCTTATCAGTTAATGTTCTATTACTGTAACAAAGTATGTGAGATAATCAGCTTAAAGAACAAAGAAGTTTACTTTGGCTCTCAGTGTTGGAAGTTCCAGTCCATGGTCAGTTGGTCTCTGCCATTGTGCCTGGGGCGAGGCACATCATGGTGGAGCTCATGTTGCAGGAAGTTGCTCACCTCATGGTAGAGGAGAAGCAAAAGAGAATGAAGAAGAGGAGGCTGGGGTCCCAATATCCCCTTTGAGGACATGCCCCCAACAACCTAACCCCTCCCAGTAGGCCCCACCTCCAAAGTTTCCATCACATCCCAGTAGCCCCACAGGCTGCTGACCAAGCCAACAAGTGGGCTTTTGGGGGACATTTGAGATCCAAACTATAACAGAAGGGCTGGATGAAACCTGAGGAGAGTTTTCTGTGGCTTGAGTGGTCATTCTAAAATCAACAGCTTAAAGAAACTGCTTTGGGAAGGATGGCGCTTTATTAGAGTGTCCCTGGTCCCTGCTTCTGAGGATGCTGGCCTTCCCTCCTCCCTCTGCCCCCAGCTCCTCTGCCCTAACTCAGAGCCCTCCGGGCTGCACTATGACTCCCCAGCATGCCAGGCCCTCAGAGTCCTGGGATGTGACTTCACTAATGAGCAGACTATTTCTGTGTGATTCATCACATGACAAAGAACAAAGGACCTGTTTCTTTTGTCTGAAATTAAGGGGAAAATAAATCTGTTTTGACACCCTCACGTGAGGCCACTCCTTTTCCATATACATCCCCCTTTATCAGTTTCTCTCTAGACCAAAGAATTTCCTGGTAAATGTTTTAAATAATTTAAGGAAAGGCTAGAAAATCCATCTAGTCCCTCCAGCGAGCTTGTTATAGTTCCTCATGAACAAATAGCTACCTCTGTGTGTGGAAAAAGCATCACTTCATCCTGGGCCTGCCCAGAAGACAACAGGAATGAACAGAACTGCCTATTCATGCCCAGGCAGTCCTCCTGGGACAGGTTGGGAACACTGGGTAAATTGATTCTATAGCATGCCCCCTTCCTTTACAAGGAAAGCCAACCCCAGCTGTTAGTTAGGCTCAATGACTGACCCTAGGCACCCCAGATTAAAGCAGCCCTATTGTGCAGATTGGATTATAAAATAGCTAATTTCAAACTCAAGAGGAATTTTTCTAACTCAGGAAGGTTTTTATGCATTCAGTACTTTGCAGGGAGACTGATCTTATTTGCAGCTGTGACTAATGATGGAAATGGACAAGCAGCATCTCTCTCCCTCCATCCCTGTCCCCCTGATGAGTGTTGCACTCGCTGCCTTCCAGGGAGCCTCTGCAGAGCTCACACAGTTGGGAAAGACATGGCAGTGTGCCTGTGCCCCCAGGGTGTCACAGATGCCCTCTCTGGCCCTGAGCAGTAACCCTGGAATAACTTTATATGCAAGGAAATTCACCCTTTGGATTTACTAGGGTCTCTGTTCTGAAGGGTTGCATTCTCTCCCCAGGCTCTGAGGCCAGTAGAGCTTCGGCCCTCTCTTCTTAACAAAAAGCTCTTTGTTTAGTCCAATGTGAATTCCACTGCGGAGGCAGCCGGCGCCAACCCAGACATAGAGGGGAGTTAGCTCAGAAACAAGTCACATGGGCGCACATTCACTGGCTCCACGTCTAACATGCCTTCTCCCTCTTTTCCCACTTTTGTTATCCTGTGCGTGTGGGTGCAATCATTTCCACGGGTCCAGTGATTGGAAAATACAGCCAGCATCCAGACTCAGGTAAGTCCCAAAAGCTTGTTCCTGCACATTCTCATCTTTTATTGTACCCGCGTGGGAGTTTTCATAAAAACTCACAGACTGGCTTCCTTTTTCTCTCTCTTCTACTCCCTTTGCCCTCCAAGAATTGCAGCTGAAGTTGGCCGTAGGTTGGACACTATAAGCATACATTTGTATTCTCTACCCGCTCTTGCTGCTAGGGAAAGCCACTCCTGTTTCCCTGATTTTGTGCAGCTTGGCACGCATGCCCTCTCCCTATCCCCTGGCACCCAAAGTCAGCACAGGCCCCAGACCCCCTGCTGATAATGCTTTGTCTCATGGACAGTGCCTGGACAAGATCAGAAAGCCTGAAAAGTATTGGGGCCTGGCTGGCTGTGCTTCCAGGGGGAAGCCTCTGTGCCCTTGCAACTCAATGCAAGCTCGCTGTTCTTCAGTTATGGGACAGCAGAGAAGCTGCTCAAACCTCATGCTGCCATCGCACCTGCCTGACCCAACTCAAGCCCACGTGGCAGTGTCCCTGATAAGCACTTGCCCTCCCATGCAACCCTGGGGGATCTAAGCCAGGCCCAGGCGCATGGCCCACAAACACGTGCCCATGAGCTGTGCTTCACGCTGCCTTGTGCAAACTAGGCTCTGGTGCCGGTCACTGGGATCAGCTGAGCACTTTCCCTCCAAGCCCTTGAATTCTTCTGGGGTTATTTGTGGTCTTGTTCTCTTAAGTCAACAGTAAGATACTCTGCCTTCTGTTGTGGACTGATCAAACATAAGGCTGAAATCACTGAGGCTCCTTGGGAAGCTGGGGTAGGAGGGATGCTGCTAAGACAGCAGGGAGATGGCCTGCTCCCTGCTGGGCATGGCTCCTGGCTGCAGAATTCAGGTCACTGTGAGCTCTGGCATGCTTGATACACAAGGACTCAGGAGCAGAAGAGCTCGCTGCAAAGAGAGCTCCCAGCTCCTACGCCTGGAGGTGCTACCTGACCAAAGGAAACTGCATGCCCCTGACTGTACTGCAAAATGGGCAGTGAGAGGAGGGAAGCTCCTGGGGGTGGTCCCAGGCTCCCCTCCTCCATCCCTACTTCTGCTCCGTGCTTCTCACCCCTGGCCTAGCTCCCTCCTGGCTTTCTTTGCTGTCCTTTCTCATTTCCCCTTCTTCTGATTCCCTCCAGGGATGAGTGACAGCGTCAAGGACAAATTCTCCATTGCGTTTTCCATCGTGGGCATGTTTGCCTCCCATGCAGTGGGAAGTCTTAGTGTGTTCTTCTGTGCGGAGATCACCCCCACAGTGATAAGGTGGGTAACAAGGGATACCGCAGCACATGTAGGCTCAAGTAGCATGAACTCCAGCAGCTCTGCACCTCCCTGGCTTCTAGATCAGGGTACTGGGTGTGCAGGTCATGTCAGCTGCATGGCCATTTGGCTAATGGCCAGCTTCATCCTAACTCTGAGGCACCCAATGGACAGGTGAGAGTTTGCTTCCTGGTCCTATCCAGGAAGTAACCTGGGGAATGGGGAGCAGGCAATTGTTCACGTTTGGGAAACATGGCAATTACTGGAAGGGGGAGAGAGAAGCCGATCCCTTCCGCCCATGTTTCTGCTAAAATCAGTGCCATTAGCTCTTCTATGAGACCTCAATAAAAAAACTTTTGAAAAATAAAAAGAAAGCTGGATGAGGTAGCGTGAGCCTATAATCCCATCTACTTTGGAGGCTAAGGCAGGAGGATCATGAGTTTAAGGTCAGCCCAGGCAACAGAGCAAGACCCTATCCAAATAAATAAATAAATAAATAAATAAATAAATAAATAAATAAATAAATAAAAAGAAGCAGAAAGGACCTTTTTTTTTTTTTTTTAAACTGGGCTGAGAAGATTAGAAATCACTAATCCAAAGGAAGATCCCAGAAAGAGGAAGCCCATGAAGTTCTAGCTTTGATTTACTGGGAGCCTGCTATTTGCCAGACACTAGGCCTGGTAAATAAGAACATAACCCTGGCCTGCCTGGAGTTTGTTCTTAGTTCATGCTTTCCACAAAGGTGTTATTAATGTGTGCTTAGTTCTTTTGTTTTAATTCATAAAGTGAGGTTTCATTCTTCCGGTGCTATCCCTGGAAAACAGTATAGGGATGATACATACCATTTAATGTTGTTATTAAAGCCTAATAAAAATTAAGTGATTTAAAAGTGTCACTTAACTGCAATCATGTCACTTTCCTAATACAAGTTGAGTATTCCTAATCTGAAAAGGTAAAAATCCAAAATATTCCAAAATCCAAAACTTTTTCCAATATGACTCCACAGTAGTGTCACAAAGTTTCATGGACAAACTTATTTAAATTATGATGAAAGAATACTTTCCAGCTATGTCTCTAAGGTATATATAAAACATAAATGAATTCTGTGTTTAAACTTGGGTCCCGTCCCTCAGATATCTTATCATGCATACACAAATATTCCAAAATCTGGAAAAATCCCAAACTGAAACATTTCTGGCCACAAGCATTTTGGATAAGAAATACTCAGCCTGTACTTGCTATTTTGTGACTTACTGAAGAGCTTACCTTGATCTAAATCACACTGAGCTTTTTCTAAGGACATCATTAGCATCAAAGCACATGCTTTTTAAAAATACAAATTGTGAGTATAGGCAGTTACTCAGCTGTGAGCTAAAACCTAAAAGTCAGCATGGTGACACCCTTTGGAAGAACAAGTAGAGGTCATTTCCATTCCAGGCAGGACCCAACGAGACTAATTATTTTAGCCCCTCTGGTACTAGGGAGGACTTGGGGAGCAGGCAGACAGGCTTGTGGACTTTCTTCCTTTATACATTCCCAGTAGTCATGCTGACAATAGAGTTTTCACACAAGCTCATTTTGATTCATTCTCTTGGATGTGTTCAATATGAGCCAAGAATGATGGTTACTCAGATCCTGTAAGAAAATGCCAAGGTATTGTATGTTTAAGAAAAAAGTAATTAAGTGCCAAATAATCCATCCTGTCCCTTCCTTCTGAGTAAGCCACAGTCAGGAGACGTATCAGCTTGTTTCATGCCTACAGTTGCAAAACACCTTGGGCACACAGCAACTTCTTTCTTTACCTAGTAAAATTTCCTTTATAAAAGAATCCAGCAAAGATGATTCTTTCAAGAGGGCCAAAGTCCTGGTTAGACTTTCTGGGTTTTGGGCTGGCCTCTCTGCAGTATTTATATGATTGTCTGTTTCTCTGGAGGGAGGGCACCCCTTAACTCTGGTAGTTGGTAGCCTCATTTATTCTTAGATTTTGCTTAAGCAAGCTAGACTGGAGGAAATGTGGTATCCTTTTCTTCTTTGATGCAAACCTGAAAAGATTATTTGGGGATAGAAATTCAACAAATACATTCTGAGACTCAGCTCACCAAATGACCAACTGGAAAAAACATTAGACCCTGAGGGATGTTTTTGTACCTGCAGAGGATGAAAGGAAATTGAGTCCAAAGGGGGTCTCCTGGCCAGGCTAGCAGAATGTCTAGTGTTCCTGATAAATCCTGCTTCTCGCTATAAGCCCTTCTCACCCGGGGACCTGTGTGGCTCTCTCTTGCACATGTATTCAGAACAATTCCCACAAAGTCCCTGGGATGGAAATGGGCTTTCCTACCATCCCCCACTTCACACAGATAAGTCCAAGAAAAGTGAGGGTTGGCAGCTTGGAGGATCTGTGGGCTTCCTCTTTCTTAATGCAAAACTTACTTTTTTCTACAATGCTACACTAAAAACAAATCTTCTGAGCAAGAACAGTAGCAAAGATTAAGATGCTAGGAGAGACTGACTATAAACAAATACAAGAGTAAGATTTCTGCACAACTGCTTGAAGAAATCTGTTGTCCCAAGGATGACAAACACTAAGAAGGGTGAACAAAATCTTATGAGATTCTGTCCGGACTATAAAGGAAGAATTGCTTCCCTCCTGCTTAATCTCAGTCCAGCTTAGTCTCCTGCTTCCCTCCCACTTAGTCTCAGCCCAGATGGTGTTTACCAGTCATGTGATAGCTTCTTCTACTTCCAAGGATTCAGTACTTGGGTACAAGTTGCAGGTGGGCTAGGAAAGGACCTATATCCCATCCCCCATCTCTCCCCTTGGCTTGAGCAGAAGTGGCCTGGGGGTCCTAGGCTGGTCGATTAGTAGCTGGTGGCTTTTCTGTGGCAGGTCATCCTGTCTCTATACTATTTATCTGGAAGCTGTAGGTGTGAACCCCTGGGCCTGCACTGACTTCCTTTCTCCATACAACAGAGTCAGGATGGGAGAGAAGGCAGGCGCTGGTGATCACAACAAGTTGGCTTCATTGTCTGCATAATTCTTTGAAGGTCTCAGGAGTCCTGGGTGTTGGTGCTCAGTTCCCATGCACTGTCTGAATGCCTTTGTCCGCCCTCTCCTGCACACCTCCTCCCTGAACAAGGTCCCAAGGTCTTCTGTTCCAATGTTGCTTCAAGAAGAGGCATGAAGGACAAAGATGACTTGTGCTTTAACATGGCATTTAGAGTCTATTTAGTTTCTTTTCAAATTTTTGCCTTAAACAAATCTAATATCTGATAACAAATACCAAGTGGGCAGATGAGAAGCCACTGCATGTTTCATGCCAGCAGCACCAGTGATGTGCACACTGAAGGAGATGAGCAGGACAAGGGTGTAGCCAAGTGCAGAAGAGCCAAGGACCAAGTGGGGCTGTGTGAGATCCCAGGCACCCCGTCCCTGGGTGGCCTTGGGCAAGTCACTACCCAGCTTTAGTGTCTTTACTTTAAAATGAGTCTAATCATACCTACCTTGTTAGGAGGTACTTAAGAATGGAGGGAGAGAGAGGGTTGGGTTGTGGTTCAGTGGTAGAGCACTTGCCTAGCATGTGTGAGGCACTGCGTCGGATTCTCAGCACCACATACAAATAAATAGAAAGATAAATAAGTAAATAAAATAAAGGTCTATCAATAACTTAAAAAATATTTAAAAAAAAAAGAATGGAGAGAGGGAGAGAGAGAGAAAAAAAGGGAGGAGAAGGAGAACGAGCATCCCTCTCTGTACATCTGCAGATTCAACCAATGCAGATGGAAAATATTTGGAAAAAGTCCTGTCTGAAATGAATACATGCAGACTTTTGTGGGGCCCTTATTCCCTAAACAATCCAGTGTAACAACTATGTAACATTTACACTGTATTAGGTATAATAATCTAGAGATGATTTAAAGTAGGTGGGAGAGTGTTTATACAATTTACGCAAATACTACCTCATTTTATAGACAGGACTTGAGCACCCAAGGACTTCTTTATTTCAGGGGATCCTGGAACAAATCCCCCAAGGGTACTAAGAGATGACTATGTATGTACAGAGCCCACCCTCAGTAAATGACAATTGATACTATTATTCCCACAATGACTTTTAGGCAATTACATTTATTTCTCTAAAAAGCGGTATACATATTTGTTCATCTTTGACTTCAAAGAAATGTAGTAAAGACAAATTAAGAATTAAAAGAGGAAATGAAAATGGGAGGTTTATTTCTTGTGTTAAAATGCAAGATGGTGATGTTCACATGTTTTACAGCAGTCTGAAAACCTGGAATTCTTAATTCAAGCTTGATACCTTTAATAGTAGTCTGCACATCATCTTTCTATTCTTTTTTTTTTTTTTATGTTGTAGATGGACACAATACCTTTATTTTATTTATTTATATGCGGTGCTGAGAATCGAACCCAGGCCCTCACACATGCTAGGCAAGCGCTCTACCACTGAGCCACAACCCCAGCCCTCTATTCTTATATATATTATTACTGTAAAGATACTCATGGCTATTAATATATTTGTGCTAAAGCACAAGGAGACAATTTGTCCCCTTTGTAGAAATTCAGGCGTCTCTGATGAGTAAACATGGGTGTATGCTGCCATCTAATGGCAAGCCTGGAGAACAGCAGAAAAGTCAGGTCTGCATTTTGGAAGGAAATGAATTTAACACCTTAAAACTATGACAGTAAGGACCACATTACAGATTTCAGAAAAGGAAATACAAAGTTGAAAATGGTATACCAACATCTGCCAAGATTCTTCCTAATATTACAAATAATTTAAAGGAATCTGGTATAAAACCAAACGGAAAAGTGCTTTCCTAGAAATATATATATATATATAAATACACATATACATATATATATACATACATAAATATATGTATGTATATATAAATAGCCATGCATTGATTAACAATGGGGACACATTAGGAGAAATATGTCACCAGCCAGTTTTATCCTGCAAATATCTTTAGTGTGCACTTAACACAAACCTAGGTGGTCTAGGTTAATCATTTGCATGGCCTAGTGATACAACCAAAAAAATATGGTAAACATAAATGAGGTCACTGTCAAAGTAACACAGAATACTACTGCTTACAGTAAACTTTTGTTTTAGAGTGTACTTCTACACTCTAAATAAGTACACTCTAAAATAATTAATAAGTATAGCCGGGCGCAGTGGCGCACGCCTGTAATCCCAGCACTTTGGGAGGCTGAGACAAGAGAATCCTGAGTTCAAAGCCAGCCTCATCAACAGCGAGGCGCTAAGCAACTCAGTGAGACCCTGTCTCTACATAAAACACAAAATAGGGCTGGGGATGTGGCTCGGTGATCGAGTGCCCCTGAGTTCAATCGCCGGTACCAAAAAATAATAACAATAATAATAATAATAATAACAATTATGATTATTATAAATACACAATCCAGTAGCAGCCATTGGTCATCACTATCAAATATTATGTACTGTACATAATTTTATGCACTATACTTTTATGGCAGTGCAGTAGGTTTGTTTACACCAGCATCATCCCAAATATACAAGGAATGCATTGTGTTAGATATCATGATGGCTATGTCACCACAGCTACAATATCACCAGGAACAAGAATTTTTCAGCTCCATTATAATCTCATGGGTCCATTGTGTGTGTGGTTTGTCATTGGCTGAAATGTTGTTATGCACCATATGACTATATTCCTTATTACATATGCATACAAACATTTGTTTCATATTATATACACAATACAGATAGGTTAATGAGCCATAAATCAATTATACTTCATTCACATGATTTATCAATGTATATTCACTTTATATCATTCACCTGGCATTATGCAAGGAGACTTCCTTGGTGCTGAGCATTTGCCCTTTAGTTAGCTGCTCCATGCACACTCTTCCGAGGGTCTGCACCCCACCTCTCTGTATATAACCCCATGGGAGCAAGGGCAGTGTCCACAGTTAGTGCCAGGAAATAGAGGTAGAAACCAGGGAAGCTCTAGAGACAATAATGTCTTACTCGTATCAAAGGCCCCAAACACGTCCATTATCCCTGGCATCTGACAATGTCCTTCACGACATCCTGTGGCTTCCTGAATTTATCAGAAGTACTAAATGGCTATTTTAGGTATTCATATTACTCATCTGATAGATGGACTTGGTCTCATTGCTCATCATAGTGGTCATCTATATTTAACCTGTCCCATTCATTTGGGTGAGCCAACCTTCCTACCCAGGAAGCCAGTGCTATCCACAAGCATCCAATATTTATTAAGTACAAATGGTGTGTTCCAGTTGATGTTCTAGAAAACAATCTGTGTCCTTGAAAGTTTCACAAACAAGTAAGAACAAAAGGCATTTCGGAGGGGTGGTTAACAGCTTTGAGGCATAATTTACATACCATCAGAAAGCTGGCATGGTGGGGCATGCCTGTGATCCCAGTGGCTCTGGAGGCTGAGGCAGGAGGATCACAAGCTCAAATCCAGCCTCAGCAATGGTGAGGCGCTAAGCAACTCAGTGAGACCCTGTCTCTAAATAAAATACAAAATAGGGCTGGAGATGTAGCTCAGTGGTTGAGTACCTCTGAGTTCAATCCCCAGTACCCGCCCCACAAAAACAGAAAGATGCAGAGTATCCTTAAAGGGTGGTTCAGGACCCTCTGCCTGAGAAGGAGGTGGGTATCTGGGATATCCTAGAAATATTGGTCTTTATTTACATCCCTTGATGGGCAGCATAATGGTGTGACTTTTCCTGCAGATTTTTCAGCCTCTTCCCTGGTGAAGGGCTTTCTAATACAAACTGCCAATGATCTATCATAGCCTGGGGGAGAGTTTCCATGACTAAGGCAGGAGAATTCTGTCTCTCACCGAGTATAGTAGTTAACCATTGCTGCATAAGAGATAACCCCAAAATTTGGTGGCTTGAGGCAGCACACATCTGTTATCTCACACCATCTGTGGGTCAAGAGTCTGAGTGTGGCTTAGCTGGGTCTCCTGCTCAGGTTCTCTCACAGGCTGCAGTCATCTGGAGCAGGATCTGCCTCAAGACCCAACAGGTCATTGGCAGGATCCAGTTCCTCACAGAGCCATGAGACTGAGGACCTCAGCTCTTTGCAGATGGGTGACCAGGGGCCACCTTGTTCCTTGTCACAGGAACTTCATAACATAGTAGCTTGCTTCATCATAGTCAGCCAGTCTGACCCAAGTCAGTCTGTTGTGAGCTAGTCGTAGAAGGGACAATCTCATTACCCCTGCAGCATTTTCTTGGTAAGAAGTGACTTATTTGTACCTTAAGGTCCAGCCCACACTCAAGGCACAAGGGTGGGGATACTGGGAGGTAGGAATCATTGGGGGTTTCTTAGAAATATGACTGCAACACTGAATAATACCCAGGTACCAGCATGGTCTCATGGTACAGCAGGTAAGAGAACCACCTGGTCCTGCCCTTGAAAACTTCCTCAGTCTATGAGATACACGATCATGCACTGTGTCTTGGAACCATATGGTGGGAGCACCCCAGGAAGGAGAAGTAAGCTCAGACAGGTGAAAGCAGTTCTGCAGCTTGCTCTGCCTGGACTCACCAATGTTGATATGGACAGGGAAATCCCAGGGAGTTGCAGGAGCCACAGCTCAGTGCCCAAAAGAGGATAAGCACCAAGTCATGTGCCTCCATATTCACCTAGGACTGGTCTGAGACGGTCTGTGGGAGCAGGGCAGGACCAGGTTGTTCTCCCCGCTTGCTGTTCACAAAGGCCTTGAAAAGATCCCAGGCACAGGGAACAGGCTGCTCAGTGCCTTGGCAAGCAGAGCAGAACAGAAACCCTGGCCTGAGCAGCTACAGGTGGCAGTGGAGAGGGCAGTGTGGACAGTCTCTGGGTTCCTGGGAAGAAAAGGTGAAGTCTTATAGTATGGGATGTGGCCACTGCATTTTATATAACATAATGGGGATTTGTGCCAGCAAGTGGTCGAACCCCCACAGAGGCCATTTCGGAGGGGTGGTTAACAGCTTTGAGGCATAATTTACATACCATCAGATTCATTCATTTTAAGTTTACAGTTCAGTGACAGTAAATTTATAATACCATGTGACCATCACAATACAGTGACAGACCATTTCCACCACTCCACTAAACCCCCCATGCCCTTTTGCAGTTAGTCTGTCCCCACTCCAACCCCAGGCAACTGCTAATCTGTTTTCTGTATCTGTAGATGGGGTTTTTTTTTTAATTACTCTAATTAGGTATACATGACAGCAGATGCATTTTGATTCATTATACACAAATGGAGCACAACTTTTCATTTCTCTGGTTGTATACAATATAGAGTTACACTATATGTGCAGTCATACATGCAAGATTGGCCTTTTCTGATATTTCATATCAATGGAGTCATACGATTACTTGAAATGTTTTTGCCATTTATCCATGGAATAGCACATACCAGTGTTTCATTCCTTTTTGTGAGTAACATTCCATTATATATGATATTCCACATCTTGTTCTTTTACCAGTCAATGGACATTTGGATTGTTTCTAAATTTTAGCTATTATGAATAATGCTTTGAGAAACATTTGTTATTTTAGGTTTTTGTGGCATGTGTTTTCATCTGTTTCATATGTGGAATTGCTGGTTATACAAAAAGTTTGTTTAACCTTTTAAAAAATTGCCAACCTGTCTTCCAAAGTGGCTGCACTATTTTATATTCCTATCAGCAGTAGGAATATGTGAAGAACATATGAGGATTCCATTTCCCACACATCTTTGCCAACACGTTCTTCTTTTTTTGTTTTTTGTTTTTTGTTTTTGTTTTTAAGGTACAGCAAATTTATTCCAGGGGTGCTTTACCACTGAGCCACGTCCCTGGACCTTTTTTTTTTTGAGACAAGGTCTCACTAAGTTGCTTAGGCTGGCTTTGAACTTGCAATCCCCTTGCCTCAGCCTCCAGAATTGCTGGGATTACAGGCATATGCCACCGCACCTGGCTCATTTTATCAATCTGAGCAGGTATGAAGTGGCGTTGCACTGTGGTTTTGATTTGCATTTCTCTAATGATTAATGACATGCATCTTTTTGCATCTTTTTGAACATTTGTAGTTTGTATAGTTTCTTTGGAGAAATGTTTAAATCTTTTGCCTGTTTTTAAAACTGGATTGTTTGTCTTCTCTGAGTTTTGAGTTCTTTGCATATTCAGGATACATGTCCTTTATTGGACATATGTTTTGCACACATTTTCTCCTAGTATGAGACTTACATTTTCCCTTTCTGAAGCCTGTTGTCTTTTGAAGGGTAAAAGTTTTAAATTTCAATGAAATCCAGTTGATTAACTTTTTATCTTATGGATAGTGCTCTGGTGTCATATCTAAGAACTCTTTGCCTGACCCAAATTCACAAAGGTTTTCTCTTGTTTTCTTCTGTAAGTATTACAGTTTTTCTATAAGTATTACATCTTTAGGTTCTATGATCTGTTTTGAATTCATTTTTGTACATGATATGAAGTCAAGGCTCAGCTTTATTCTTTTATACACAAATACTCTATTGTGCTAACATTACTTGTTGCAAAGATTGCCCTTTCCCCCAATGAATTTGCCTTTAACAAAAAGCAGTTAACCATAGTGTAAAGGGGTATTTCTGAACTCTATGCTATTCCACGGATCTGTCTATTGACACACCCCTTACCACACTACCTTAATCCATGTAGCTTTATGGTAAGTTTTAAATTGGGAAGGTAAATCTTCCAACTTTGTTCTTTTTCTAAATTGTTCTGGGATACTCAGGGTCCTTCTCATTTCCATATAAATTTCAGGATTAGCTTATCATTTTCTCAATAAAAAAAAAAGAGAAAAAAATCCTCTTGGATTTCAATAGGGATTCTAGAGTTCAATTTGGGATAAACTGCCATTTTCACAAGATTGAGTGTTCTAGTCCATGAACATGGAATATGTGTTAGTCACCTTTCTGCTGCTGTGACAGAATACCTAAGAAAAACAACTTCAAGGAGAAAAGATTTACTTTGGCTCACAATTGCATAGATTTCAGCCCCTGGTCAGCCGCCTCCATTGTCTCTGGGTCTGTGGTAAGGCAAGCACATCATGGCAGATGGGCATAGTGGTACAGACCTGCTCACCTCCTAGCACCCAGGAAGCAGAAGAAATGTCCAAGGACAAAGTCTATCCTTCAAAGGCACGTCCCCAGTGACCCACCTCTTCTAATAAGGCCCCACCTCCTAAAGTTTCCACTACCTCCCTACAGCTCTACCAGCTGAGGATCAAACCTTCAACACATGAGCCTTTGGGACACATTCCTGATCCAAACTATAATAGAATGTCTCTCCATTTATTTTTATCTTTTCAAAATGTCCTTCAGCAATGTTTTACAGTTTTCAGCAAGCAAGTCTTATATTTCTTTTATTTCTAAGCATTTTCATTTTGTAGTTTGTTGTTGGCATGAAGACATAAGTTGATTTCTATAAGCTGATCTTGTATCTTGTAAACTTGTAGGACAGTGTTTTTCAGAATTAGGAGCCACCTACAGTGCCAGCCAAAAGAACTACAAACTAGTCAAAAGCTGGAATTACATACCTACCTCCTACCTGCTGCAAGGACTTCCCTTTCAGCTCTCCCCTGTCTCTGATGTCCAAGAACAAAGGTCCCTTCACTTGAGGGAGGCACATAAAAAGTCTTGAGAAGCTCCATGAGAAAGTTCTTCCTCAGACCAACTAAAGTCTATATCACTGTATGTTCTACCCACAGCTCCAGGGTTGAGCAAACAACTCTTCTCCCCATCCTTGAAGATAAAGCCACCTCCACCTGTCACCCTCAATGAGGCCCCAGAACTGGGATTCAGGCAGCACTCTCTGGCCTGTCACCTGAGCACCATGGTCAGAACACCACTGCAGCCCAGAACTTGCTTTCTCAGTGGCCACAGAACACATTAGCCCCAATAGTATGCTTTTAGGTCAAAGTACAGAAAAATTAGAGTCATAGGGGATTTTTAAGTGTTGCATGTCTGTGAATATCTCTGGGATTTTTGGCAGGCTACCTCACTTGATAGAGGAGTGGAGCTAAATGGCTTATGCTCCAGGTTTGGTCCTCTCTGAGCTCAGGGCCACAGTGAATTTCTCTCAATGCGTACCCTCACTTCAAGGACCCTTCTGGCACAATCCTCAGAGATAAAACAGTTTCCACTGATGGTATGATGTCAGGAAATACACAAGATATGTCAACTCACAGTGAGGAAATTATTGTCTTTAAGCACAGATAATTTCCATTCTCTCCAATTAGGACAAAGTCTCTGTTAGTGTTGATATGTCTTTTAATACCCTGTTTAACCCTTGCTCATCCTATACTCTCCCCAGTCCCTGCCTTTTCCTTTAAATAAAGAACAAGACTTGAGGAAACAGTGTAATTTAATAACACTTTTTCCTTGTTAATTATGGCAAATAAGACTGTTTTTCTACCTACAGTAGTAGTATAAAGTTGCCTTTCCAAAGTAAGTGAAAATTTTGAGTTGATGAAGAAACATAGTCACTGAACTAGAGGCAGTTCACAGATAGGATCCAGGGGAAGGTAGTTTGGAAAGTCCCACCTGTAGGATACACTGTGGGATGCCAAGCAGAGCTGGGCCCACCACAGAGGTGACGCATACCCAAGTCTCATTATTTTATGTTGATATAAATACCAGAGACCAAATAATTTACAAACAAACATTTATTCAGCTCCTGACTCTAAACCCTTAGAAGTCTGAGGTGAGAGGCTATACCTGGTGAGGATCCTCTTGCTGGTAGGGGCTTCACAGACTCCCAGGGTAGTGGCATCAATGGTGAGACAGAGGAAACACACTAGCTCAGGCTTTTCTTTCCTTATAAAGCCACTAATGCCATCACAGTGCCCCACCTCTCTTGACCATATCTAATCCTAATTATTTCCAAAGGACTCATCTCCAAATGCCATCAACAAATGAATTGGAACATTTCATTTCCAGTACACAGAATCTGGGGACTCATTCAAACCATAGGACCCAGCCTGCCACTACCTCCCGTGATCCACTCAAGCTCTTCACCCACTTTGGGCCACTGTGTGGGTGGGTGCTAACCCTGTGCACACAACTAACACTGTGTACTTTGTCTCCCGCTGCAGGTGTGGAGGGCTGGGGCTGGTTCTGGCCAGCGCGGGTTTTGGCATGCTGACAGCACCCATCATTGAGCTGCACAACCAGAAAGGCTACTTCCTGCACCACATCATCTTTGCCTGCTGCACGCTCATCTGCATCATCTGCATCCTCCTGCTGCCTGAGAGCAGGGACCAGAACCTGCCTGAGAACATCTCCAATGGGGAGCATTACACGAGGCAGCCTCTGCTGCCACACAAGAAGGGGGAGCAGCCACTCCTACTCACCAATGCTGAGCTCAAGGACTACTCGGGCCTGCACGATGTGGCCACTGCAGGTGACGGGCTGCCTGAGGGTGCCACAGCCAATGGCATGAAGTCTATGTAGCTGGCCAAGCCATCATCCTGAGAGTCCTCTAGGGCTTGAAGGGTTAGGGGGAGTTCGGGCACAGGTTTACAGACCAGGGAGCAGGCACATGACCCAGGGTAGGAAAGTCCAACTCTGCTGCTGACGCCACCCAATCGTGAGACTTTCAACTGGTATGGTGAAATTCTGACTTTCCAAAAGTCCAAGGAGAGGGTTCAAGAAAACAGTCTCTTTGGAAATTACCTTCAAAGACTTTCTTTTCTGCCATTAAATGTTTGTATTTATTTTGGTCATTTTTATGAGAAGCACTTTATTCCCTTTCCCTCCACTGGTCAGGAAGTGGAACCACCTCCTTTGGGAGCAAGGCATGGTCACTCCAAGGAAGACCCCGTGAGTGACCAACGCAGCGGCCAGTGTCCTCCCTGGAAGTCAGATGCCACTCCTCGCTCTCCACCTGAGGAGCCAGAGGTCACCTGGGCAGTCCCAGAGGAGCCCCCCACAGGCTGCCCACCTGTGGACAGACATGACACTCTTGGAGCATTCCCAGGACTGCATTTTAGACAGTGAAATGTACATGAATTAGGTTTTTGCTAGTCTGTGTATGGTTTTTTAACTTTTTTTTTCTTTTTCTTTCTATTTGTAAGATAAGAGCTTCCATCCCAAGTTTTTGAGGGAAAGCATTTCCCAGATATCATCAAAACCAGCTCAGTCTTTCTTTCCTTCAGGAGCATTCTTTTGCACTTGATGCTGGAAGCTCTTTGGGGGGAACTTCCACACTTCACCAGAAATCATAAATGATCAATGATAATATCACCAGTTTTCTGATGCCAGGTTTTGCTTAGTTAAGTACACAACCAGCAAATGCGCTGAGGTCTGAGATGGGTTGATTTTTTATTAAATTCCGTCCCAGATTTCGCTCCAGCAGAGAAATCCCCCCTTTCACAGTCAGCTTTGCATCTGGCACTACTTGAAAATGTGGCTACTTTCTGAACTAAAAACAACAGGAAAATAACTGAAAAGACAGCTGAGGCAAACCACAGGACAGAGGGCCTGCTCTCCCAACACAACCTGTCACCCATGTCTCAAGCACACACCACAAAGATCACCGGCTGGGATAGCTGTCACTCAAGTCACACCAGAGCCTGCAATGCCTGCGAGCCTCACATCTTCCTCAGTGGCTCCTTGCTTGCCACTGACTCAGCCCAGAGGTGGGGCTTAGGGCAGGAGTGCAGATTCCCCACAGATGAGTCCAAATGGCCTCCAGCCTCTCGGAAGCAAGATAAAGTGAGAGAAAGCAATAATTCACCAAAGTTCCCCTCCCACCTCCGTTCCATCTCCAAAGGGTCCTCGCCGTGTTCTTCATTGTGCACCATCCAGTAAGAAGCCCAGAGCTGCTAAAAAACCAGCCTTCTTGGCATGCAGGTGCCACTCTGTTGCTACTCTAGCTCCTGCTCTTCTGGACAACCTGGCTTCTCACTCGAACATCAGCCTCACCCCTTTGCAATACTCACCTTTGCCATGGGCTGTGTTCTTCCAAGGACATCGTGGTCTTGGCCTGTGTGGGCAATTAGATGACTTCCAAATGACAGTTGCTAGAATTCAAAAGCCCAGAAAGGGGTTGAGTTTCTTCCCTTCCAACTTCCCACCTGGTCTTTCCTGTAGTCTCCGTCCAACTCCCCTTCACAGCTGGTACAAACGTTAGCAGGAGCCCACTGCCTTGACAGACATCAAGAGGGCAGAGATCAGTCATGCAGCCATGTGTTCCCAGCACCTGGACCTGAGCTATCTCATCAGCTGACACCTGGGATTGGGAGAAGCTCACTCATGTACCAGCAGCTGAGGGGAAGCTGTCTGAGCAGTCCTTCCCCTCCACCTGCTCCAAGTTTAGCTCGCCCCCTCCATCCCTGGTCTCTGAAGTCTCTTTTGTTCCCTGTATCCGCATTAGTCCACATTCACCTTACAAAGCCCTTTTTATTTTTTGGATCTGTGCACCCTTCGTGTGCCAAACTTATGAAGTATCTTTTACCTTTCTTAGGGTATTTGCTACCAAGACACCTGGCAACAAGCCCTGCTAAGTTCAGGATAAGGCATACTCACAAGCTGTGAGCAGTCTCACACTGGCCGGCAGGCCTTTTTAAAGAAATGTATGGAAACTGCAGGGAGCTGCTGAAATGACTAAGCAGGTTGGATCAAGGTACAGCACTTCCAAACTTCTGCCCCTAAGTCTCTGATTTCCACCTCAAATTACAATAATGAAAACACTGGGCCAACAAATTCAGCACTGATCACTTCAGCAATTGGGACTAATCCATCAGAGACCAGAAGAGAATCTGGCTTTGAGGCCTGGACTCAAAGGACCAAAGTATAGTGGATGTGCAGGTGTTGTCCCTTGGCCAGCAGCAGGTTCCCCCTTTTGGAGCAGCCAGAGGATGAGGCTGAGTTGCTACTTCAAGCGAAGGGGTACCTAAAGCTCTTAAGGAACACCTTTATGAAAAGTAGCCAGAGAAAGAGACCATCCCCATGGACAGAACCCTGTGAAAAAGGTACCAACCAAGTCAGAAAGGCAGCAGGTACACTCAGGCCTGATATATGTGTCAGGCCTGCAGAGCTCCACAGAGGTGGTGGCCTCTGCCCAGCTTCCAGCACCAGGCTTTCCACACTTGAGCTTCTCAGTCCTGTGTTCCCCCATGATTAGTAGAGAGACGCTTCTCAGGCTCCTGCCCCTTCTATTTGGCCCTCTCCCCATCAGAGAAACATCAAGAGGTTTGTACTCTCTGCTATTCTCTCTACTCACCCTTGAGCCCTGTGACTCCGTTTTGATAAAAAAAAAAAAAAAAAAAAAAATTATGCACAAATGTGAACACCTGAGCTGGGGCTGGATGTTTCTTCATTTTGTTCTTTTCCAGAAGCCAATAATAACTATTATCAAATATCCTACTTATTAGCACCCAAGACAAATAGGAACAAGTTTCAAATGTTTTTGTTTTCTAAGATCATAATCCCTGCAACTAGAGGACAGAGCTGGTAAGTTGGTTTGACCACAGAAGAGAGACAGCAAGTAAAGAACCTCATTAAGGGAAGTACCACACTCAACATGATCAGTTCCTAGAGCCAAAGGAGAAATCCCTGAAGTGGAAGTGCCACTCAATCAATCTCATGACTGTCAACATTCGCACAGCCCCGGGGTGGCACACGGGTTGGAGGAGGCCCATGCTTCAACCCTGTCTTCTTGTTATGAAGGACACCACCTCACTTTAATGTATTGTGTGTGTTTTGGAGAAGCAGTACGGTGTGTTATGTCTAGTGAGGAACGCTTCCCTACCTCTGTCCTTTCTACACCCCAAACGTGTGAGGTTTTCATATAAGAACCATGTTCCTGTACATGTCGATGGGGGTTCCCCTGACGGTACTTGTTCACAGCACAAGCTTACATGGAGTTTTGAACTGTCATTCACAGCTACGTGTCTGCATGGTGTCGCATCTGTTGTACCTTTGGGGAAAATTCGTATGTAAATGTACAGAAATAAAAATGTTGCCCCATTAACAGATTTCCTCTGGAATGTCTTCCCTACCTCACCTGATGGTATCCAACAAAGGGCATTTCACTACCATTGACGACGAGTAATAAAAATCCTCCCTGTTGATTCAGACCTTGCTCGGTGCGTCACTAATTTCAACGCCTCTGTACGCTTCATCTTCACTCGCCCTGAAGGGGATGGTGGGGGCCTCTCACTCTGCTTTAAGAGTCCTAGTCTTAAAAGGAAGTCAGAGGCAGAGATCGGATTAAACACAAACTGTTCATCTAGTGCTATTCTCAGACCACCTGAGAATTCAGTACATTTAAGAGGAAATTTTTTTCTCTTTTTTATGTTCTGCTAATCCGTGACCTGAAGGTTCCTAGAGAGGTCAAGAAATGAATATCTTACACTGTGATTCTGTGAGGAAAGACTGATAACCCAAAACTCTCTTCTCTAATGTAGTATTTTTTAACAAGAAAACAATTATTTCTTTAATAAAGTATTTATACCAAACTTTTCTCTCCATAGCCCTGATTTTGTGTCACTTACTATTCTATTCCTAGAGAGGTGCCCACTTGCTTTCCGAGCTGGCTGAAGCCTCCGAGGTTAGCATCCAAAGTCTCCAAAGGAGAGAGGCACTTGGAACTCCATACATGTCCTCCTCTGAGTGCCCTTCTTCCTGGCCAGTCACCACCCTGAACTGCTATTGCGGGCTCAATGCGAAACTCTTGCCACTGAACAAAATAGTTACAGGGCCCTAAAATATCCACCTCTAGTAACAAAAGGGTCCATGTGGACCCCAAAGATTAAAAAGTTCTTTGTCAGTGGTGTTTGCTGGTTCTTGTGTGGAGAAGCACCTAGGAAGCTTTTCCAAACCTTCCGCATCTGAAAGCCTGGGCCTCAGAACAGCTGTGTCTCTGAGGAAAGGCCACAACTGGGATTCAAGTGGTAGTATACAGAAAAAGGCTAAGGTGAAAATCAAAGGAAGATACTTAGGACTTGGAAGAAAAGGGAGATGGGAAAAGAACGCGATAATAGGAAAAGCAAGAGGGAGCTGAGGTATCTGAACCTATAAAACCATAACTGACATTTGACTGCCAAGACATTTAGTTTGCAACACATTTCTACATACTTGATCCTAACAGTAACACACAGCACGGTGGGGCTTATTCCCATTTTGTAGAGGAGGAAAGGCTTCATCCAGACCACAACTCTATTTAGTATTGAGTGGGGTTCAAATATAGCCCCAAGAAAAAACAAGAAATGAAGGAACGGCTCACGGAAAACAAAGCAAGAAGTGCCCAGAAGGATTTAGCTGAAACAGGAAGATAAATACATCAATTCACAAGGCGGACAGCTGTCTCAGGAACACACACCAACCCAAAGTGTATTTATAAAGACTTACTAATCTTAATTCTAATTGGGAATGTACATATGAATCATGACTGATCTACACTTTAGATTGTTAGATCACACGCTTCGCTTCCAACAAAATACCATTTCACCCCTTTTCTCTGTCACCAAATGGCCAGGTGTTACTGCCCCCTGGCTCTCCTCCTTCTCCAAGCCCATCAGTATGGCCTTGTAGCCCCACACTGTGAGGAGAAGAAAAAGCTCCAAAGAGTGACTTCAAGAACAAAGTGTGAACACAAGTGATTAAAATAAATTCAATCCATTTATTTAAATGTACACTGTAGATACGTTACAAATTCTCCCTTCCGCCACTCAGCTAGAACTTTTCCGGAAAAGCCTCCATTTCTTCCTTGATCCTGTTTTCTACAAGTAATGCGAAGTTACTGTCTGTGTTTTGAAGGTTATAGCTGACAAACACCTGTTTGTTGGTCTTCCTGGCTAAAAAGAGAGAGCACGTTGACACAGCGATGACTGAAACACCACAGGTTCCGCGTTCCTCACAGCTACCCGCAGCTGGTAATGCCTGGGAGGAGAACCGGTTTCAAGGGGAGAAGAGAGTCCTAACTTTTAGGACTATTCAAACTGATGCAGACAAGTGTCATTTAGCCCCTCTCCTGGTCTCTAGAACAATGACTCTTAAGTATGGGTTCACAGCGGCGGTGGCAGCTGGAATCTGTTAGAGGTGCAGATTCTCAGGCTCCAACCAAACCTGCATCAGAAAGTTGGGGGTTCGGGCCAGCAATCTGTGAACAAGCCCTCCAGTGACGCACACTCATGCTTGAGAGCCTCTGCCCTACTAGGGATTTTTGGTTTTGTGCTATTTTGGTTTTTATTTCTTAAAAGCACAGATAATATAACATTGAAGTATTAAAAGTTAAAGTTCTCCTGTACCCTCCACCAATCCCATTCCCTTCCCAGAGGAAACTCTATATTTCTATGCATTTACATTTATGTACATGTTCACACACACGTGTGTATACACACATGTATGATTTTCTGACACTGAATCTTAAGTTTTAGCTCTTTTCTATAGAACCAATAATAAATAGTTGAGGTACAACTGCAAAAATCAAGCCAAGTCACACACCCCGAATTTGAAAGATAAGACAATGTGCTAAGAAACAGGAAGTAAGCCCAAACCACCTCAGGCTGACTGCACTGTGCCAGGGTCTCCTTCCTCAGCCTCACCCACACCCTGGGCAGGTACAGAAACTCCTACTCTCCCATTCCACTGCTATCAATCTCATCACAAGCAGAAAGGCAGAAAAGTGAGGCTGCAGTGGCCACCTGAACCATGATTAAAGGCTGGTCTAGAACACACACAGCACCAGACTTCATCCAGGGGCTAGTCGGTCTACTCAGTTGGCATCACCATCATACCTGCAGTCCCGCTAGGGACCATGTGGTTCAGGAGAATGGGGAGAGCCAGCTGTAGGAGGCCTGGCTCCTTTCCCATCCCACCACAACCAGGAAACCTCTTTGGGCTCCAGGTCTTCCTTTGTAAATCAAAGAAGGGTAGACCTCTGGGTCTCAAAGGGCCTTTTATTCACCTCTTCCAGAAATAGGTCTGATTTTCAGGGATAAGAGAGAGCTTGGGGATTAGATGACTGCCCTCTTTACAGGGCAACTGGCAGATCACTAGAGAAGGTGAGGACAAGGCCGCCTCTGCCTTGAGAAGAAGTGGGCAAATTGTATGGCATGCAAATTATATCTCAGTTAAGCTGTTTTTTTTTATTAAAAGGAAAGTGTCTGGACAGAAGCAGTTCTCAGTATCCTAAGAGCTGGTGTTTAGCTTATGGTGCTTGGAGCAGTCTCTCACAGTTTGGTGGGTGCAATGTGCCCACATCAGTGACAGGTGCGCCCAAACAGTGATCCACTAAGCCCTGGGGAGCAGGTGGGGAGGCCCATTAGGTTCCCATTGTTTCTTCAGTGCATGAAACAGACTGGGAATTCCTCTTTTAGACAATGATCTATAAGCGAGTAGAGTGTAGCAGAACAGTGGGACATAACAAGGCCACACCCATTCAACCTGCCCTGAAGAGGTTCCTCTCTCCCCATAGGAACCCACTGAGATTCCAATCACTCTATTTGCTCCTGGGAAGCAGCATTGTCATCTGCTGACATCATGCAACCACTCAGCTGTCCTCCAGAGGCACAAGAGCACAGGGTCTCTTCATCTACACCAAAGCCTGTGATGCTTCCAGAGCTACTTGGAATTTCCAAGGTCAGCTCTTTCCATACTTGCTTTCACCTTCTGTACAAGAAACTGTTACAAGAAATCTCTCCCTTTTCATTACAATGCATTAATAATGAATTTCCAGGCTCAAGAGGATGGGCATAGCACATGACTTATGTGCAGCGCCCACTTGATCTGGGCACCGTGGGACATCAGACCCTTCAGAAAAGCAGAGAGGGACATTGCACCATTCAAGCAGTCCTAAGCTACTGAGAACCGCTTGCTTTTTGCATACAAACTGGGATTAGGCCTCTGGCTCTTGGATATTCTTAAACCTATTTAACCTTTCTGGTATAAAACTCATGGCATGTCAGAGGAGCTCCTGCACCCTCCTCTATGGGTGTCTGTCATGCCAAGCCCACCCAGCTCTGCCTCTATAAACAGGAACATATTCCCACAACTCTGAGCAGGCCTGGACACACAGTAGTCTATCAGAGTGCACTACCCCTCCCACAAGGAAAAAAACTTGGTGAAGCACTTCTAAGAAAAGGGGCATCAGGGGCCAGAGCTGTAGCTCAATGGCAGAGCACTTGCCTAGCATATGTGAGGTCCTGGGTTCGATCCTCAGCACCACATAAAAATTAGTAAATAAAATAAAGGTATTATGTCCATTTACAACTAAAAAAATTAATAATTTTTTTAAAAAGAAAAGGGATATATCTCCAACTGACTTTCATGTGGTTCAGAAAAAAATGATATAAACCCAGAGGGGGAAGGATAACAACTGGGAATCTGATGTAGGCTGGGGAGGAGTTCTTGTTTCTTCTTTAAATTTTCTTCTATAAACTCAAACTTACTTCCCAATAAAAAGCTATCAAATTACTAGTCAGGTCTCTCTAACTCCATGCTAGAGAAAATGTACCCTGCAAGTTCCTAAAAGCTGACCCTGTAGGTGTGGCAAGTCTAGAAGGGCTGGTGACATCCTGTCCACCCTGCCTTCACCTGCTGGAGGATGTCCTCCTTGGCTGTATGCTGTACGTTCAAGCATGTGGAACACAAGGTAACAGAGATGAACATTCCTACTTGTCAGGGATCAAGTCAACAGAATCCTCTTTGCACAGCACCCAACACAACTGAGTATGAGCTCCTCAGAACAGGCTAGCCTCCTTCTCCAGAGGGGCCCTATAACTAACCCCAGAACTGAAGCAACTGGGAACAACAGAGAACACAAAGACTGAGCAGGAGACGGGACCCTATGCAGACAGGCCATAGGCTGTAGGGGCTGTGAACGGCAGAACATGCCATTCTCACCTGAACTACCTGGACATTTACAGTATGTGTGTCTCTGAGGTGCAAAAGGGCTGGAGCCTTCACCGCACATTCTTTGCTTGATACCTACTCTATGCAACACTCAGAAGCCAAACCAGTCTCCCCAAGATCTGCACATCACACTGAGACTGAGGAATGGTCCCTCCTGCACAATGATGACACCTGCTTCATAGGCTCCACCAAATCCCCACAAAGGCCCAGAGAGCCACCTTGAGCCAGCTGCCCATGGCGGGCTGTGGGCATCATTCACTTCTTCCTCTCATGAGGAGGTGATGTGCTCCCTGAAGGAAAGTAAAAGCTCATCAACTCAAGGATGAAACCAAGGAACATGGAAGAGTTCCTTAGGAACATGCCAGCCGAGACAGCAGTGACAGGTCAAGCAGGGACAGTTGTGCCCTGTGAAGACCAAACATGCAAAGATCTGTGCTTCTAGCAATAATGAGGCTGCAGCTCTTAGTATAAAGATTCTTCACTCCTGAAGTTACCTGCCTCATGGCACTAAACAGCAGGTCCCATCTGGCTGGTCTCACAGCACCAGCTATGAGTACGTACCTAGACGCTGGGCAAGGCCAGTGGAGGTCGTGTCAGAAGTGTCTCCAAAGAGGGAGGTACATACAGGGATGGAGTCCTAGAAGAAAAACAAAGAACACACTGAAGCTTCTCCACCTGGATGCCAACAGCCATGCTTCTGCGGCTTCTGATTCTTTAGAAGGGTGGCAACAGCAGGTTCTCAAGAGGGCAGACACCACGTGGACTGAGGGAAAGGGCTGGCATCTGTCAACGGCCAACCAAGTTGACCCCCTGACACACAGGTCAGTAGAGCTGAGATAAACACAGAGCAGTCACCTGCAGCTGGAACCACAGAGCTGTTAATAAGTTCTAGGACTGATTTTACATAAAGGGCTTGTTTTAATGTCGGAAACTCCAAAGCAAGCGGAAGGGCAACACTTTAACCAAGAGAGAAGCAAACAAGATCACTGAGGGCACAGCAAGAAGAAAGCAAAGCACAGTCTGAGTGCCCGGTGCTTGTCCCTGAGAGGGAAGGCGCCAAATATCCTCAGCTCAGCCTGTGAGAGGACTCACAGCTCCTATCCCTGCTGGGGTCTTGAAGGCCAATTGACGTCTTATGATTTTGAGAAAGGACACCAGCCACCAGCATCCAAAAAGCCAAATTAAAGACTTCTGAATACTTTGGCCAATTTCATTTCAGATAAGAAGCAATAAAATGAAAGGAGCACTATAAATGATGTTGAGATAAGCAAATGTGGCTCTTCTGAAATCCAGAAAACAATCTTACTCCCAATTACTTTGGAAATAATCTCCCTCACCATTAAAATGTCTACCTAAAAAGGAAAAACTCACTTGCTATCCTTGTTAAATGGCCAAAATTGCTTTTATCAAAATAGCAGATTTCTACAAGAAACAGCCTGGGTGCAGAGCTCTGGGAGGCCTGTGCAAGGGTTTTAATGACAGGCTTTGGGGTGTGGTGTCCCTCACCCCACTGTGCTCGTGGAGACAAATGGACTAAACAGACACCTACTGTGTGCTGGGCAGTGTGGCAGAGAACAGACCAAAGAGACTGCAGCTTGTCTCCTAAGAGATTCAAAGTCACTTTCAGTATTTGTTCAGGTCTATAAAAAAAGGGAGATCAAAAAACAGAAGATGGATGAAAGCATTTCCTGCATACCTTCTTGGTTGAAAAAGACATAAAACATGATCTTTATTTATTAGTAAACCTGCTGCTTACAGGTTCCAAGGTCAACATTTAGCTATTTACAATTAAGCCTTCCAAAAAAGTAAATCACCTTACCCTGCAGCCTTTTTCCACCAAAATTAAAATTTAATACCCTATCTTGGCTGGGCACTATGGCACACTGCTGTAATCCTGTGACTTTGGTAAAGCACCCCAGGGGTCAATTCCTAGTACTAAAAAAAAAAATCTAAAAGCCTATCTTGTTACCCTTTTGAATAGTTCATTACTTTAAAAGTACATTAGGGGAAAAAAAAAAGTACATTAGGATTCCCAGATGGCTTTGCTGTGATGAGTGTGCCACCTTCCACATATCAGGGATATCCTAGGTGCCAGGCAGCCACCTTCAAATTGATCCAGCTCAGCATCATCCATATGTGCAGCCTCTATGGGCACCAAAAAAACCTTGCTCCATCCAAGGCAGGCCAGTTGGAGAAGCTACACCGCGTGATCTCTGTTTTCATGGCCTTTTTCATGGCCTTGTCATACATGTGTGGTGTTAGAGGCAGGGAGACCTCACAGACACTCTGATGCTATCCTCCACACAGAAGCCAGGAAAGTTCCTCTGGGAAGAGCAAGAGAATAAATAGTTTAGGCTTTAGGGATTACAAAACCTCTATTACAACTGTCCGACACTGCCATCAAAGCACAAAAGCTGCCACAGAACTCTACCTTACATGGAGGGGCATGGCCCTGTTCCAGTAAAACTTTATTACAAAAGCAGAGGTAGGGCTGGCCCATGGGCCATAATCTGCTGAGCCCTGCTCCATAGGCATCTTGGATTTCCTGACTTCAACTATACCTTTATCTTATTTTCCCAGTTGGTTCAGCCTCTGCCCCCAGGAGGAACATCCAGGCACCACACCAATGTGGCCATTCAGTAGGAACTGAATTCTGACAGATCTCATAAGGGAGACTGGTTCCTTTCCCTTTGCAGGCCAGGTCTTCGTGGAATATGACCTTCCAGTAGAGAAAATATACTCTGCTGGGACTGACTACCAGGTGCTCAGGCCACCACAGGAGCTCGTAAAAGGAGTTTATTTACTTATCTCCCCAAACCAGTGCTGCAAAAAAGGGATGAAACAGTTCATGAGTGATACCTGGTCTTACCAGTGCATAGTCCTGGGCCCCAGAGGCCCACTGCCTTGCCCATGTCTATCACTGCTATTACTGTTGGGACAAATGCAGAAAGAATGTGAGGAGGTTCCAAACACCCTAATCCCCCTAAGCATCCCCCATCCTGCAAGGAAAGAAGACCTGGAACTGTCACCTGCCCAAAGACCCACCTGTCAAGACTCACCAGAAAAGAAAAACAAAACACCCAGAAAAGAATAGTGAGAACAGAAAGGGCTACTGACTGAAGATTTCCAGTCTCTTTCCCGGGGCTCCTCTAGGTGCTATGATATGTAGCTATGAACCTATGTCTTCCCAATGCCCCTGGTGCCCCATCAGCCCTTATTACCTGTGTGACTTCAAGTTAGTCCTCCCTGAGAGGGCCTCCCTCAGCCATTCCACAAGGACTTAATGAGCAGCCTGATACAAACACTCATAAAACAGACAGGCTTCACCCTGAACACTAAACTGCAGAGCAGGCCAGCACTGCAGGAGTAGGTGGGTAGGGAAGAGCACTAAGAGGTAATAAGCCCTAAGAGGTCACTGAAAATCTCTGGATCTTGCTCTGAGTTCATCTCTTGAAAGGTTTTTTAATAGAGGGTTGATATTATGGAATAAGGCCTCTGAAAACATGAGCCCAAATAAACCTTTCCTCCTCTAAGTTGTTCTTGTCAGGTACTTTGATCACAGCAAGAAAATTTAACACAGATGACAATGTCTAACCTCAGTCTTAAAGCTACCACTTTTCTGCACTGTAAAGAAACCAGCCATAGGCAGTGTTATATGTTACTGTGTCCCCTAAAAAGATATGTTGAAGTCCTAATCACCAAATGTGTGAATGTATTTGAAAATAGAGTGCTTGCAAATGTAATCAAGATATAAGTTAGAATGAGGTCATACCAGAGTAGAGTGGCCCTTAATCCATATGACTGATGTCCATATAAGAAGAGATGAGGGCTAGTGATGTAGTTCAGTGATAAAGCACTTGCCCAGGATGCATGAAGCCCCACATTCGATCCCAAGCACCCTGAAAAGAAAAGAGTCACAACACAGAGAGAGAGGACCATATGATGTCAGAGGCAGAGATTGGAATGAAGCATCCATAAGCCAAGAACCACCAAGGATTACCAGCAACCACCTGAAGTTGAGAGAAAGGATGGTTTCTCCACTAGAGCCTCCAGAAGGAACCAACTCAACTTTTCTGGCCTCCAGAAAAGTGATTAGTTATTTTAAGCTACCCTGTTATTGGTACTGCTACAACATCCCTAGGAAACTAATGTAGGCTGTACAAGGGAAAAAAGGAGAGAAGAGACACTGACTGGCTTGGCCCAGGGTGGCCAACATAAACGTATATTTTAAGTTGTATTCCCTGAAAGCTTTGAGTTTGTACATGGATTCACTGACTTAGGGCACGTGGTGTGTGAGAGAAAGAAGAAATCAAGGATGACCAGAGCAACCAGAAAGATGAGAGCTGCCATGACAGAGAAGGGCTGGCTGTGGGAGGAGCAGATGTGAGGGAGAGATCAAGAGGTTGGTCTTAAGTGTGTCTGTCAGATGCCTGTTAGTCAAGTGGAGATGCAGGACTTCCAAGTTCAGCAAAAGTTGTCTGTACCAGAGATGTAAATAAACGTCTGCGCAATCAAAATCAAAGAGGCAAGAGAGTTAAGAGGTTGATGGCAATCCCCAGCCAATGTGACCAGAGGCGAGGCCCCCTATACTGCAACCTAAAGGGACCTGAGAGGAGGAACCTGCAGTGGGGCAGAGGGTAAGGATTTCGGTGGGACTGAGGCCGGACGGTACAGACCAGGCCAATCGACTCCTTGAGCCCTACCTGCCCCGGAGTAGACCTGGGGAACACCACCCCACAATCTCCCGGGCTGGGGTCGAACATGAGGCCCCTCCGGTACCCCCCACCTGCCTGGCCCCCATCTCATCCAGTTCCTCTTGTGACCCTCCTCCTTGTCCCCAACCACCCCACTTGCTCTCACCTGCCTCATCCCCTCCCGGCCCCCACCTGATGGCACCCCTTGCCCAGCCCCTCCCTGGACCCCCATGTCCCCTCGCCCTTCCTCCGCCCCTCCGCCCTGCCCTCCTTCTAGGCCCCCAGCCGCCACCCGCACTCACGTAGCGGCTGCACATGGCCACTGCCAGATTGCGCAAATGCGGCGTGGCCCCCACCCACAGGAAGAGCGAGTCTGTCAGCCGCATGACGTGGAAGTGGACGAGCTGCTCCCACAGCCTCGCGCTGAAGTTGTGCAGACACACGTCCCCGCCCGCGGCGGCCTGCGACTCCTCCATGCCGGCCCGCCAGCCCACGCCCACAGCGCCGGAACCCGGTCCCCGCTGCCGGTGCCGCTCGGACCAGACCTGAACGAACGAGCGCCGAGAGGTCGAGCGATCTTTCGCTTTCGTTTGCGCGACTAGGGCAGGGGCGGGGCGGGGCGGGGCTACCCCGGGTGGGAGGGGCCTGTAGTGATCGGGGCGGGGCAATTCCGGGTGGGCGGGGCTTGGCGTCCGGCCTCGAGCTTTGTTAGACCAAGCCGGTTCCTCCCAGTACCGGGCGGTCCAGCTGGCCTCTCCCGGAGCACGGGTGCAGCCTTAGCAGGGAATCTAACGTGACCTCTGGGAGCCCATGGGCACCCAGCAGAATTCGTCCCACCGTTTTCCCCTTCACCCTGATTTTTAATGACTTGCATTAATGGGAAGCGTCTTCCCACGGCACCCCACAGTGACAGACGCTGTTCCTTAAGCACTCCCACAACAGCCACCTCCATTATACCTCCTCCTCTTAGCAGCCCCTTAATTCCAGGGAAGCCGTAGCCGGCTTTAAGAATGGCAATGATGTTGAGAGTAAGCCCTAAAAAAGGAAAATTGTGTGGACTGTTAGCAGGCGGAGGAGTAGGCACTCTTTATGGTTCTGACCCACGTGAGTTGCCATCATGATCAAGCTGTTTTACCTGAGACCTGACTTCCTCATCCGCAAAATGAAAAGAATAGGTACCTTTCAGAGATGTGGGAAAAATTATGAGAGTACCTGAGAAACACCATGAATGTGGGTCGTTAATGCTTCCTTCTGAGGAACCCTTTAATTTTAATCAGTTTTGAGCACTGCAGACTTGAAATAAGGAAGCCCTCAAGAGAAGGGTCAAGAGAGAATGTCATAAAAGCAAAACAGGACCATTTGGTCAGGACTATCAGAGGTCTACTTTTTAACTTTCTATTAGGTCTAAGTTAAGTTGAAATTTAAGAGGGTGCTGTGTTTGGTGGCCTCCAAGGGTCCATTGTGGGTAAAGTCTTAATCCCCAGGATGGCATCTTTGGGTGAAAGTGGAACCTTTGGGAAGCAGGCCCTAATGGAAGTTCTTAGGTCACTGAGGACAGTGAGGTATTTCTTTGGTAGTTCTCCTGAGAGGGTTATTATAAAAGGAGCAAGCCTGGCCCCACTCATTCATTCATATTCTCTCTTTCTCTTTCTCTCTCCCCCTCTCTCCCTCTCTCTCCCTCCCCCCCCTCCACCTGGCTGAAGATATGACCACCACCCCTTCTTGGACTCCCACCATTGGCTGTGAGCGACTCACCAAAACTGAGCCAGGGAGGCACCATGCCTTGAATCTCCAAAACTATGAGCTAAATAAATCTTTTTTTATATATACAGTTAATAGCCTCATGCTATTATCATTGTGGTATCACAAAGCTGACTAATACAAAGGAAATTTTTTTATAGTTTTGATCTATTTGCTAATTATTAGTGACTCAATGTTATAGTTCATTTTCAGGTCTATTCTAATGGCTTTATTAAAGTGTAAAACAGTCAATAACTGCACACATTTAAAAAGAACAAATTGAAGTTTTGACACATGCAGAACCATAAAACCACCACCTTAATCAAGATCCAATACCCCCTCAATACCTCCAAATACCCTGCATAATCAGTCCATCTGTCCTCGGCGCCACTGATCTGTATTCTAATTTGCAGATTAGTTTGCATTTGCTAGGGTTTTACGTAAATGGCATCATACAGTACTATTTTTTTGTTTCGCTTTTTTCATTCATCCTAGTTGAGATTCATCTACATTGTATATATCAATAGTTCATTCCTTTTTACTCTTGAGCAATATTTCATTGTATGGCTATACCATGTTTGTTTACCCCTTCACATGTTGATTTTCCTTTAGACTGTTTGGGTATGAAAGCTGCTATGAACATATGTGTACAAACAATTCTCTGCATGGACACGTGCTTTCATTTCTCATAGATAAAGCCTAGGAGCAAAATGGCTGTATCATATGGTAGTTGTATGTTGCACTTTTTTTTTTTTTTTTTTTTTTTTTTTTTTTTTTTTTTTTTTTTTTTTTTTTTTTTT
>PVHX01003836.1:0-44178 GCA_004024805.1 Geosciurus inauris | reverse complement strand
TATGTTGCACTTTTTAAGACCCTTGACATAAGATCTTCTCATCAGCAGCATATGAGAATCAGAGAGCAAGGACCATATCAACTGCTTGGTATTTTTATTTAAAAATAAACTGCTTGGTATATTTTATTTAAAATATATTTTAATCTTTAATGCTGATCTTGGAGTATATTTGTTTTCTCACAAAATAATTTGTAAACAAATCATTTTCCAAGGACAAAAGCAAAAGATCAAAATGTATTAACACTTGTCATTTAACATCATTATGTGAGACTAAAAACTATATTTAATTCTGTTTTCTTATACAACTGAGTTTTTATTTTCATAAAGTATCTTAAGTAATTTGTATGAGTACTGTATACAACAGTTTAACAGTATTTAAGCATATCCACTCAGAAGTGAACTGCAATAACTGCTACACCATACTTACTAGCTGCTTGTATGGTCTTAAATCTCTGATTTGATTGCAGAAAGGCCTTATTTCTTCTTCTTTTTTTTTTTTTGGTACCAGGGATTGAACTCAGGGGCACCCGACCACTGAGCCACATCCCCATTTTGTGTTTTCTGTAGAGACAGGGTCTCACTGAGCTGCTTAGCGCCTCGCCATTGCTGAGGCTGGCTTTGAACTCACGATTCTCCTGTCTCAGCCTCCCTAAGTGCTGGGATTACAAGCGTGAGCCACCACGTCCGGCTGCCTTATTTCTTCTTTTGGAATGATGGATGACCATTATGACGCCCACGTCCTGATGGAGCTTTGTGTGTCTTTGTTCCATCTTCTGCATTGAGGACAAAGCTTACTAAGTTCATTACTAAGTTATGGTTTTTTCAATTATTGATGGGGTCAATTTTCCTATCATTTCTGTTTGGACAAACATCACTAGTCTGGAATATGCTGGGTTTTCTTTCACAGGTGAACATACATAGTCACAAGGATGGTTATAACCACGGACATAATATGAAGATGGAGGATATTCTGGGAAATCCACACATTTAGAACTGATAATGTCCATGTTCCCCCTTCACAGCGCTTGATGTATAGTAAGTTGATAACATCTAGGGGGGGCATTGAGTCCATGACAAAGCTTTGTGTTTTGGTAGGACATATAAATGTGTCCAGATTAATCCTGTATACCATATTGTATGCTTTCAGCCTGTTTCCAGGTTGGTAGAGGAAATCAGATAGTTTAAAGTTGGTTCTGGAATTATCCCTTCAACACAATATAGATTCCTGAAGAATTTTCTAGAAGTCTTGCTGGAAACAGTTATCTTTTTTAAAATTTTAACCACTTGCCAGCCCAGTGTATCTTGATTGTAACCTAAAACTTCTTGAGCAGATTTTTGGGCAATTGCCTTATAGTTCATCTATCTCAGGGTCTTCGTACTTGCTGTTTCCTCTGCTTGGAAAACTCTTCTCCAATGTGTTTGCACAACTGACAGTGGTTTGATTGATGTCTCTGTTTAAATGTCACTTCCTTTCCTAATAAGTCTAGTCCAGAATTTTAGCCATCATTGGGACTCTTTTCCAAATCCTCATAGAAACCTCCTTGTCTGTTAACCTGGTGACATATCTGATGAGCTGTAAAACATTCAGATGGAGTATTAGACAAAGATATTTTCAAGGACCGGTGCTGTGGGGCTGCCTCTCAAGGACAGGTACAGTGGCTGCCGACACCCCCAAGTCTCCTTTCCAGGCATTTGCCTCCCACAACCGCAGCGAAGGTTGTCCTATAGGCTGCTCAAAGCAGCCCAGAACGGCGGTGAAGCGAAGACTGCGGTGGGGGTGTGGGGCACTGCAATAGGGACCAAGTCTGGAACTGTCCCCTCTCAACCCAGAAAGCAGACGGGGAGAAACTCCACGTCTCCACCAGGGCCATGACCTAAAGCCTCAAGCACCCCTGCCCCAGGGGCCCCCCATTTGTGATCTTTGATTTGACATCGATTTCATAGATGCAACACCCAAAGTGTGATCCATAAAAGAACAAATGGATCAACTGGACTGCATCGAAATTACATTTTTCTACTCTTCAAAAGAGACTCCTTAAAAAAAAAAAAGTGAAATGACAAGCCACAGACTGGGAGAAAAATCTTTGTGAAGCACGTATCTGATAAAAATTTTATATCCAAAATATATAAAGAATTCAAAACTCAACAGTGAAAAAACTAACATCCAATTTTAAAAATAGATGAATAGATGCTTCATCAAAGAAGACAATATTGATGACAAATCAGCACATTACAAATGCCAAGCCTGAGAACCATTCAGGTCAGTACTGACCCCTGTTCAGTCCATGGCACTGTAAGCCCTGTGAAGATGTAGACAGGAATGAGCTGTGCTTCCCAGTGTCATCTTAATTATGGTGAGGACTCACTATGTGCTAGTCACTATTTGTTTTATCTGAAAGGGCTTCTGATTCAGGATGGTATATACTCACACCCTCACCTCTGCCTCTACAGAAATTCCTCTCCTTCCCTGGGGTTACATCGCATAAATCCATCATAAGTTGGAAAGATCATCAAGTCAAAAATACCTGTAATACACCTAACCTTGGAAACACCTTAGCTTGACAACACAGCATAACATAGAGAATCAGTTCCTTCCCCTTATGACCCTGGCTGACTGGGAGCCACTTAGCCTCGCCAGAGCAGATAGGACTGTATATTCCTAGTCCAGGAAATTCTGAGTACAGTTTCTACTGAATGTATAATATTTCCAGACCACTATACAGCTGAAAAATCATAGATCAAACCCAGAAGTCGGGGATTGTCTATAGTCTAAACCTATAAATATGATAGTAAATGTCAAACATATAATCCTGTGGCCATGAAGAGAATGGGAAGAGGGCTATCAGTGGTCAAGGAATTCCAGCATATTCTTGGAAGATGGAAGGTGAACATGGAATCTCCTCTAAGGAAACAACAGAGAAATTGGGCTGGGGGCAGGCGTAGAGGAGGCAGCCAGCTGAACCCAGAGCAGCTCCATGCTTGCAGCCTGAAGGAATGAGAAGGGGGAGGGGGGGAGGTAGAGAGATTAGTCAAAGGTTTCTAAAGGAACAGACCCCCTCACACCCGACAGACACCACAACTCCCCTTTCATACCTTATAATGCTTTATCTCTGTAAGAAAAATAAAACACATTTTTTAAATGGAGAGTTTAAACACACCTTAAATAACTGTGGGAAACAATTATTTAGCACCTCCCCTACATCCAACAAACACAGGCCAAAACACGTTCCTCTCTCTTCTGCACCTGCCAAGGAAGCCATGTGATCAGCAACAGTGGAAAACAGCCACTGTCCCCAACATCAACAGCCCTAAGTCTCTGACCCACATTCCCTAAACAGTGTCCTCCCCTATTGAGGACTATTCTCCCTAAGTCCTGACCTTACCCAAGCCCAAGTTCATCAGGTGACCCTGGTTCTGATTCTACAATAAAAATAATCAAGCTTGATTTCCCCAATTTCTTGCCCATCACTTCAAACCCTTATCTTCATTGGATTTCATTCTTAGCTGTGTCTATTCTTTTTTTTTTATTTTTTTTATTTTGAGACAGGGTCTTGCTAAGTTTCTTAGGGCCTCACTAAGTTGCTGAGGCTGGCTTTGAACTTGCAATGCTCCTGCCTCAGCCTCCTGAGCTGCTGGGATTACAGATATACACCATCACAAGAGAGAGGCCCCTTTTGTCAAAGATCAATCTGTTCACGTGTACACACTGACCTCATGAGTCAGACCTAAGGGATGGAAGCAGAAGCAACCCACACACTATCACTCTCAATGGCCCATTTAGGGGATTGTGCTTGCCAATCCTACACTTGCAGAATTATAGGATTAGAGATCCATTTCCACCAGAGGACGCAGGAAGAGTCCAACTAAGCAATAAGCTATGGCTGCAGCTGGACACTTTGGACTCCTTGAGAAGAGTCACCATCTTAGTGGGGAAATCCACTGTGATCACCAAGAGGCAATAGAACTGTTGGCCCCCAGTGGAGATAGACAGGAAAATGCTTGGCATCCATGCCTGGCACCCCAGTTGGCACCCAGACAATCTCCTTGGGTACTCCCTTACTCAATTTTGAGAGTAAATGGACATAACAGCAACTCTGGCCCAAGCAGGGCAGCCCTCCCTTTCAGGGAAGAATAGCTGGGCCGGTTTGGGGGGTGCAAACTGCGTGATGAACACAGGGCCTTCAAATGTCATCCCCTGCAGGGGTTTACTAGAGCTATTGGAGCTGTCTTTCCCAAGATTTCTTCCTACAGAGCTCTCTGATGAAGACAAGGGAATAAAGACTGCCACTTGGGCCCAAGATGGTCAACTCTGTCAGCTATTTGAACTGTAGCACAACATTGCACTCAACTGAGGCTTCGGGGTTTGCCTTGCAACTTTTCTTCTCCTTCTGTCCAATTCTGATTTCTCTTCCTCCCTGCCAAGGGTAATCTCTAGTAAGCACAATCAACATTTAGTCTAAACTCTCTGTCCAAATATGCTTCCTGAGAACCCTGGGTCCAGCTTTCCCTGTGGCCTGTTCTCATCTCACCTAGACACCCCTGTGCCATTTCATCCGGGGCCATGATTTTGCTCACCAACTTGTCTCTGAAGTGTGGATCTGCAGTCAATATCACATACCAACTGCCTACTGGCTGTCACGATGTGACTGTTGCACAGCACCTGGCCCCTGAGTGTGCCACACCAGAACTCAGCATCCCTGTTTCCTCTTTTACTGGTTTCCAATTTTTCTTTCTCACTATTGCTAGAGAAATCTATTGAACCAATAAGTCTGATTGTGCTGCTTCCACTAATATAAGCTTCTTTAGCAATGTTTAACCTCAATGCCTTTGCAGACATTCAAGGGCCCTTCCCTAGCCACTTACCCCCTGACTCTATAGTCAGGTGATACTGAATTATTTGAAGCTGTCAGATCCCAAACTGTGTTTGTCCCATGCACCATTGCACACTGTGGGCATCCTTGTGCCTGGGCCTGCCCCCTACTTTCCTGCCTGAGAAACTGCTCGTCCCTAACAGAACCCCATTGAGGAGCCTTCCCTAGCTCCAGGCAGGCTGGCCCTTCGGTCCTTCATTTTGACCTCCATAGAACAACCCTTTCGTGTAATGGCTTTTTGCACGCCTGTCTTCCCTTCCAGAGAGCTCCTAAGGACTGCAACAGGATCTTTCATCTGTAATGCAGTTCACAACCTGGGACCCTGCTCATAATCAGCAAAAAGCAAATATTGATTGAATGGTTATTTGAAAAAAAAAAAGGGAATCTACTGGTCTTGGATCCTAGTCCTGGCTCTGCCACTAATTAGCTCTATGCCTCTATTCTAGTTCTGTTACCTTAGCTGTAAATTGAGAAGATTAGCTCATATGATCTCCAAGGCCGCCTTTCAGAGTTAATACCTTACCAAGATCAGATAAGAATGTAGAATGGTAACAAAATCCGCACTCTGCCCAAACCCCCCTCCCTGGCAAAGGAAAGTGTAATTCTGCGGGAAGCCACTAGGTGGCAGGTGGGAAGGAAGCGGTCCAGAAGCAGTTACTTTTGCTTTCTGGAAGTGGCAGGCAAGGCCTTGGATTCCCATTCTTAATACGGGAGCTGTGTTTGAGACAGTCTTCCCTTTGGGCTCTGTAATTGTACAACATTCAGATATTGCAGCAGGCACTGTGACCCAGTTAGTCTCCAGCCCAGGAATGCAAAACCATGCAGCCACAAAGGGCAAGGGCAGTGGGTTTGAAAGGACAGGGTAAGCTGGTCTGGGAGATTTGATTCAGCTCTGCCCTATTTCTGCCACCAGTTTGAATTGTGAGCCTTTGTCTGGCATGAATTTTATTAGGAATTAAGAATCACAGGATTTTTTTTTCCCTCAGTGCTGGAGATGGAGCCCAGGACACTGTGAATGCTAAGCATGTCTTCTGCCACTGAGCTACCCACTCAGTCCCCCCTCGGCCCCAGTCACATGATCTTAGATGGTGTCTAAGAAAGCTTCTCTGTGGAGATGACCCTTATCAGCTTCCTTCCAGGTGCAGAAAGGGTGTCTGGGGCTTCTGTTGAGGCTGTGTGCAGTAGGAGCTGTCCCTGGGATGTTCATGGTGTTGACAATGAGTCATAAGAACTTCCAGGATGTTGACGGCTTCATGGAGTAAGTCATGAATGAAATCCTTAGGCCTTTAAGGCAAAACCAAACCCAAACTCAATTATGGGTCATGGTTGGTAATGGGCTGTTTGGGTTAATAATAGACTAATCTATCCCACAATAAACATTTTAACCCTGATATGTTAGTGGCTTGATGTGGCAGTGTATATTTAGCTTATGTTGTATATCTAGCTTAGAATGGGAAGAGAGAAGGGAGGGTAATGGGGGGGATGCTGTATGTTCAGGAGCCCAGGCTGATAGAGTCCCCACCACCTGACAACACAGATCATAGTAACAGAGGAGAGTACTGGACTGTTAGGTCTGGGCTTTTACGCTCTGACCTAGAAATGACACATCACATTCATTCATATAGCCTATTAGCTAGAAATGGTCACCTGTTGCTGCATAGCTGCAAGGGGTTGAGGGCTGCAAAATGTGGGGAACGTACGGAATAGTTGATAGGTATCACTGCCTACCACAGTAACAAAAATTCTGATTTAGGCTGGGGGCAGGGCAGCTGGTAGTTCAGTGGCAGAGCACCTACTTAGCATTACAAGGGTCAGAGTTCAATTCCCACCACAAAATAATAAAAATAAGAAGAAGAAGATTGACTAAGAGTTGCCAATTAACATTACTCCAGATTTTTCCTTAAGGAATTCCTAATGGCCTGGAGCAAGAAATATCACCCAAAACTGTGTTCAGCCTCCTAAGTGATCAAACCATTTTGTCTTTTTCTCATCTTAAGAGTACATGAGAGGGCTGAGGTTGTGGCTCAGTGGTAGAGCATTTGCCTTGCATGTATGAGGCACTGTGTTCGATTCTTAGCACCGCATACAAACAAATGAATAAAATAAAGGTTCATTAACATCTGAAAAATAAAAAAATTTTGAAAAGTACATGAAGGGGCTGGAGATGTGGCTCAGTGACAGAGTGTTCGCTTGGCGTGCATTAGGACCTGGGTTTAATCTCCAATACTGCCAAAAAATAATAATAATAATAATAGAAAAGTACATGAGAGCTGGGTGATGTGGCGCATATCTATAATCCCAGTGCCTCAGGAGGCTGAGGCAGAAGAATCACGAGTTCAAAGCCAGCCTCAGCAAAAGTGAGGCACTAAGCAACTCGGTGAGACCCTGTCTTTAAATAAAATACAAAATAGGGCTGGGGATGTGGCTCAATGGTCAAGTGCCCCTAAATTCAATCCCTGGTACCAAAAAAATAAAATATGTGAAATCCAGGAGCAGTGGCACACAACTGTAATCCCAGTGGCTTGGGAGGCTGAGGCAGGAGGATTGGGAATTCAAAGCCAGCCTCAGCCTCAGATTTAGTGAGGTCCTAAGCACATAGCAATACCCTATTTCAAAATATAAATTGAAAAGGGCTGGGGATGTGGCTCAGTGGTTAATCGCTTCTGGGTTCAAACTCCAGTACCAAAAAACAACAACAAAAAACTGTATGATAATTCACATTCTGCTATTAATCTGTTCCTACCACCAAACTCAGCAACTTATCTGCAATGTGACCAATAAGTGCTCTTCTGTTCCTGTTACTGTAGATGACAGATCCATGCTCTGATCTGAAGGTACCTCCTCCACTCAACCATGAATTTCCATTTCCTCTCACCTTCTCAAAGATAGTACATAAACTATGTTTACCTTTCTCTCCCATATCATCAATTTTTACCTCCACAACTATTCCAGTTGGCACTAAGATAAACAACTAAACAGTTTGTTTTTCCCATCTTAAAAAAAGAAAAAAGTGTTCTTTGCCTCCACACTCACTCTGATTACCTCTTCTTATCCATAATCCCTCTTGTCTTGAAAAAAACTCAATTCTGGCACCTAAGAATCAGCCTCCAAAGACAGAAGGGGCCAAGAGGCTGAAGAAAAAAGTGGTCAACCAAGTGCAATTTGTTAGGGACTTAGGGACTGAACTGTGTCTTAGCAAGACAGGAGGATTCTCACACCTCAAGACAGGAGGAAGGGGTTTGTTTATATGCTAAGTTAGACGATGGTGGCCAAAGCCAACTGACAATTACCTGGCCTTTCTCAAAAACTACTAACACATCAAACATCAATTAAGAAATAGTCCATAAGCTGGAGTTGTGACTCAGTGGTAAACTGCTTGCCTGGCATGTGTGAGGCACTGGGTTCGATTCTCAGCACTGCATATGAATAAAGATCCATTGGTAATTAAATATATATATGTATATATCATATTCATATATATCTATATATATCATATATATAAAGAAACAGTCCAGCATCAGTGGCCAGTACAGAAGCTTCTGCTGACATCTTGATGACTTGGTTTATCCTATAGGGTTTGAAATACATGTCTGGGTCACCTGGTAGGCAAGATGTGGTGATGAGCCTAATGGCTATAGTCAGGTCTGGCTGGATCCCTAGGCTTCTACTGCAAAACTCCTAGGGAAAGGGTTCCTGTGCCACCTCTAATTCCTTTGCTCCCTTTCTCTTGAACTCACTCTGAATGAGTTTCCTTCCCTACATGTCACTAAACTCCTCCAGGGTCACCCAAACTCTCCATGTACAAAGCCTAAAAGCCAAGTCTCCATCCCTTCCTCACCAGATGGGCAGCCCTGAACTTACAGGACTCTGCTTGGGTGCCCTTAGCTTTCCTGGCCCCTCTCTCTCAGGTTCCTTGACCAGTTCTTCATCATGGTTCCTCCCTGCTATACAAGTTCCTAGCATTCCTCCTTTCTCCTCAAGCTCCCCCTGTTGGATAATCTCCCCAGCCCATGACTACATGCTGCTGACTCCCAGACTCATGTCTCTGGAACGAATCTTTGAACTCCAATACTATATAGTCACTTGCCTACCTGACATCTACATTTGGATGTGTGCTTAAAATGTTCACTTAAAGTGATATTTCCCCACAAAGCCTGCTCTGCTCACCATCTTCCCTGTCTCAAAAAGCAGCACTTGGCCAAGTATGGCAGTGCACAGCTATAATTCCAACTACTCAGATACTTGAGGCAGGAGGACAAGTTCAAAGTCAGCCTGGGCATCTTAGTGAGAATGCTCAGTGGTAGAGGGCTTACCTAGCATGCTTGAAGCCCTGAGTTCAATTCCCAGTATGGGAAAACATAAAAAGCAGCACCTGCATGCTTCCAGGTGTGGAGGCCGACAACCTCAGAATTTTCTCTGACTTCCATTCATCTGTAAACCCTGTTGTTTCTGTCCAAACTCCCACTAGTTCTCTCTCTCTACCATCTGGGCTCATGTGTTAGCTTTCTAAGTGGTCTCCCTGTTTCTACCCTTACCCTCTTAATATTTATTCTCAACATAAGACAATGTTTTCAAAGCAACTTTTCCTCCTTTCTTATCTTTAGCATGGGAAGATTAGATTCTCAAACTAAAATTTTCCAAAATAAGCAGTCTGTTTCTAGGGAGGACTTGTAGAATGTTAGTCTAGAGAATGTCAGTGCTAGAGAAATAATGAATTTTTTAAAAATTTCCCCTATTGGTCATCATATTCCCCAAAAGGCTGGTGTCCCTAAGCACATCTACCTTTTCCTGCTCTTCACCTTCTTGTCAGTACTGCCTCATTTGCTCTCCTCAAATGTAGACAAAATATTGTGACCAACAGCAGCCATCCCATTAGCATAAAAGGAAAGCCCCAAGCTCTGGTGTTATCAGGCTTTGGCATGAAAAGAAAAAATGAGATAAGTCTATCCGTTTGATCCAGAGGGGGAAAAGCTTAAAGTGGAGGGAAACAAGTTAATCTGAGATCACTGCTAACCAACCACAAACTTTTTTCTATGCAGGTGTTCCCCAATTTATGATGGGGAACTGGGCCCATCAGCCCTCGTAAGTGGAAAGTATCCTAAGTTGAAAATGTATTGACTGCACCTAACCTATCCAGCATCCCAGCTTAACAACACAGCACACTGTGGAATGTTGGTTGCTAACCCTCATGGTCAACGGGCTGATGAGAACCTGAAGCTCACTGCCACGGCCCATCCTCGCAAGAGAGGATTGGATCACCTATCGATCCAAATTCAAAATTCCAAGTGCAGTTTCTACTGAACGAAAATCAGTTTTGCACCATTAAGCCAAAATATCATTTTAAAAAGCTATCATAAGTCAGGGACTGTTCATACCTCTTTTTAAAATGTCAATACGGCCAGGCATAGAGGCACATGCCTATAATCCCAGCAGCTGGAGAGGCCAAGGCAAGGAGGATCATGAGTTCAAAGTCAGGCACAGCAACTTAGTGAGGCCCTAAGCAACTTAGCAACACCCTGTCTCAAAAGAAGAAAATCGTAAAAAGGGCTGGGGATGTGGTTCAGTGGTTAAGCACCCCTGGGTTTAATCCCTGTTACATACATACATACATAAAACGTCAACACAGTTTTCTTGACCAATGAAGCATCAATATAGTCCTGACTTACCCAGAGGACAATTCATTCATCAGTTCAACCTCTGTCCTTAGACTCTGGTCTGTCCCACCTAAGGTCATGGTGGAGGCACCCCCTTCACTCCATCCTGATCTCTGCTGCTGTGAGGGTAGAGGTGGCAGGAGCCCACATTCCACCGCACCCCACCATGGTATGGGACCAGCCCTGGCCTCTGTCCTGGATAAAACACAAGTAATGAATAAAAAGATTTCTTCCCAGTTGGGCTAGGCCAGGGGCAGCCTGGCCTTCCTACACCCTTGTTTTAGGGAAGGACAGTAATAAGACTCTTCCTCAGATTCGTGCAGCAAAGTACAAGAAAGGGCTTCCAAGGAGAGAGCAGCCTGACTACTGCAGGGGGAACCATTTGTCTTCCCATGCTGATCTCTTCTTCCTTCAGCAATTTTTAACATATGCTGAACTCTGTCCAATCCAGTATTTGATTCCATGTCCAGACCCAGGTAGCTTGATGCAAAGTCAAGACCTGGGAGCACAAAACGATCATTAAAGGCTGAGGGTATGGTTCAGTGGCATAGCTCAGGCATGCCTGAGGCTTTGGGTTCCTTCCTCAGCACCTGCAAGAAAGAGTTAGCAACAGAGGGTGGAACATGGACAGGACCTAGTGAGAGGTTGGGGCACTAGATATTGAGGTGCTGAACCCTCAGGAGCAGGAGGAGACTGGCGTGGCTTGGACAAGTAGGTAGGCGTGGAGTGGTTGAGTAAAGATCAGGTAGGCTGGAGGAAGGGTACAAGCGTGTTGGACAAACAGAGGTAGATGTTATGGTTTGGATATGAGGTGTCTCCCAAAAGCTTCTGGGTTGATGTAGGAATGTTTGAAGGTGTAGTTATTGGATTGTGAGAGCTGTAACCTTATCTGTCCATCTTAGTTTGAATGGACTGACTGAGCAGTGACTGTAGGCAGGTAGGGCATGGCTGATGGAGGTGGTCACTCCAGGAGTGCCATGGAAAGGTTTATCTTTTCTACAGTCCCTTCCCCTACCTCTCTCTACTTCCTGACTGCCATGAATGTAGCAGTGCCCCTCCTCCACACCCTGCCATGATGTTTTGCCTCACCTTGGGCCCAGAGCAGTGGGGTAAGCCAACCATGGACTAAAACTGTGCATCTGTCAGCCAAAATAAACTTGCCCTCCTTTAAGTTGATCTTGTTAGATATTTTGGTCACAGTGATGCAAACCTAACACAACAGTAGTGAGGAGAGAACCCCATAAAAATCCTGGGAGGTAGACATTAAGAACACTAGGAGAATAGATGAGATGCCTTAAGGCACTTAGTCACTGAGGGGTGGAATAGAGCCTTGGATTCCACATGCACCCCTCAACCTTCCCTCCCCAACTGGCAGATCAGAGGATCTGAGGAAGCCAAGGATGGAGGGGGAGGATGGAGAGTGCAGAGACAGGAAGAATGTATGACAAAGGTACAGAGTACAGGGCCATGGAGCCTGAATTTAAGGAAACTCACAGGCTTCTAGGTAAGTTCTGCCAACATGCCCTCAGTGGCATTGGGTGTGGTCATCATCTCCCCCAAATCAGTTTCCTAGGGAGATATCCACCCCAGTAGACCCTGAAGGTGGATGGTGGCCCTAGGCCCATGTTATCAAAGCCAATGGAAGTTGTACTCCACCCTCACTTTAGATTTCTTATCTAATACCTTGAAGTTCCCAGTACTACCCCAATGTTTAATATTTCATTAAGTGTGCGTCCATGTGGTTTTGTTTTGTGTCTGTTAATGCTTGTCATGAGGAGGGGAAATTCTTTCCCAGATGGTATGTGCCTTTATTGGGGCTGGGAAATACGTACTTGCACATTCTCTGGTGGTACAGTGTGGCCCTGAGGCTCTGGAATGCAGGTATGATCATTAAGGTCCTGTGAGATTTACTGAAGATAAGCAAAGAAACACAAAACATGTCTATTCCATGAAAGGCAAATGTATGGCTCTAAATTCAAGTCCATACTGAGTAAAAGTTTATCTTGTCTTTGGGTAAATCTGGTATTTTCTTACAATGCTCAGCCTGACTTCAGAGCATTGTGCTAGAGATATGCAGCCACGGACCGGTGGCAGAACAAAAGACTGTTTCTCTCTCTGTCTCATTCTCTCTCTCCTGCTGAAACCGATCATGTGATACAGAAGCAGAGATCCATCAGCAAGGCCCTGCCTGGGTAGGAGGGGCAGGTGGGCTGGTTGCTCAGCACATTGTGTGTATTTCTGAGAATGTCAAAGCCCTTTTCCCGCATCGGTGCTCAGACGCCAGATGAGTCATGGCCTGTCTGCAAGCCCTGTTGCTCGGCCTGCCCCTCTGATTCTTCACACAGGGCCCTTTGAATCCCAGTGGACTCTAAACCTCCACCGAGCTATAGACGATTCCATTCTTGGCACAAAAGAGGGCTCCTTCCCAGGGACTATGGCTGCCCTGGAGGGGTTATTTCTGTGCTAGTTCTTTTTTTCCGCCCCCCTTCCTGGCACTGAAAACAAGCACATCCACCCAATAAATAAAGATGAGGCCAATGAAAGCAGCTGTATTTCAAGGAGAGTTAGGGAACAAGCCAAGGAATAAATGAAAAGATGCAGTTACAAAATGCCCATTCATTGGGTTCACTCAGCAAACATTTACTGAAGCCATCCGCACACCAGGCACTGTACTGAGTGCTGGGAAGACACAAAGATGCCCTTGAGAATGGTGACCATCGCCTCCCCCGCTGCTGAAATGGAGTGGCAGGCACACAATAATACATCATGGTTAACCGTTCACAGCTCCACAACACCCTAAGGAACCAAGAATGTGCCAGATGTGCATGTCCATGTGCAAAAATATGAATGAATCTCAAAAAAAGAATGCTAGGAAAAGCCGGCCATGATGGCGCATGCCTGTAATCTCAGTGGCTCAGGAGGCTGAGGCAGAAGGATCGCAGTTCAAAGCCAGCCTCAGCAAAAGCGAGGCACTAAGCAGCTCAGTGAGACCCTGTCTCTAAATAAAATACAAAATAGGGCTGGGGATGTGGCTCAGGGGTCAAGTGCCCCTGAGTTCAATCCCTGATAACCAAAAAAAAAAAAAAAATGCTAGGAAAAAGAAGCAAGACTCACTACTGGATTCCTTCTCTATAAATCCCCAAATCTAGCAGATAGTCTACCTCATGTTAGACAGCAAGACACTGATTGTATTAGGAATGGGAAATGTGAGGGAGAACACCAAGGGGACTTCTGGAATGCTGGGAGTGACCACTGTGACATTCATCAGCTATGTACCCATTGTCTGAACCCTTTTTAAAATCTACCCTTCGGGGTTAGGGGTGTTGCTCAGTGGTACAGCCTTGCTTGTTAGGTGTGAGGTTTTGGGTTCCATCCCCAGCATTACACACACACACATAATTTATCCTTCAACAGTTTAAGAATCTATTTACATATGTCTATACAAGTATTTGGTGTATATCTGAAATGTCCCCCAAAGTCCCATGTTTGAAGGCTTGGTCCCCAACCTAGCAATGTTTGAAGGTGGGGTTTGGGGAAAATGATTATATCATGAGAGCTCAAACTTCATCAGTGTCTTGATCTATTTGATGGATTAATAATTTGAATGAATTACTAGGAAGTGGTGGAGACTGTAGGCAGGTGGGGCATGGCTGGAGAAAGTAGGTCACTGGGTGTGTGTCCTTGGGGACTACATCTTGTCCCTGGCTCCTTCCTTGCCCCCTTTCTTTTTCTCTGCTTCCCAGCTGCTATATGCTGACAGCTCTTCTCCACCATACCTTTCCACCATGATTAATGTTTTGCCTCACCTCAGGCCCAGAGCAATGGAGCTGGCCAACCATGGACTGAAATGTCTGAAACTGTGAGCCGGAATAAACCTTCCTCCTCAAGTGGTTTGTGTCACATATTTTGGTCACAGCAACAAAAAGCTGACTAACACAACATTTATCTGTATATTGAATTAGAGCACAGGAGACAATTAAGGCAGCTATTCTATACATTACATTGGCACAATATCATATCTAAATACCTCTGACCCCTTCAGCAGTCACTCTAAGCTTTGATATATCTCCTCATTAAAAGTCATCTTTGTAGCTAATCTCAGGCCATAAAATGTGTCAATCAAGCTCATTAATTCTAATGATGGCACCTGTATTTGGATAGAGACCCACCTTTGAATAGGTGAGCTACCAAGCAGTTTTTCACTTTTTCATGCATGTTTTCTTTTTTTTTAAGGAAAATATTGGTTTCCACTGCATTTATTACTGATATAAAAAAAAGTTAAAAAGAAAAAAATTCATTTTCAGTTCCCCAACGGCTCTCTCCCTTCTCTCTTGTCCACACAACTCCAGACCCAGTTCCTCAGGGCCAGCTCAAAACTGAACCTGTTCACTGCTGTTTTCACAGAAAACAATCAGTGCCAGGGATGTGAGGGAATAGTGTCAGAAGAAAGCAACAGTACTGTCCAGGTTCCACCCAAAGATAGGCCAGGTGGAGATACACAGAATACAAATGAAAGGGCTGGTGGCCTCACAATGACACAGTCTAACTAAAGTGGGCTGAAGAGCAGCTGGGCAGGGAGGCCCATCTGAGGCTTTATAAGACATCACTGGCCTGTGTCAGACCCAGAATAATCAACACCAGGAGAACAGAGAGACCAGGGAGGCAGTCTTGTGGAGTTTCACAATTCTCCCAAATTGGGAGGTGGGAAAAGTCTAGAGGCCACCAAAAGCCTCACTCATTTTGGCAGAAAAACTTATTCTAGTGTTAGGAAGTCACAGAAATGCCATGGACACTGAGAAAGGCTATAAGAGGATGCACAGTTTCACAAAGCACAGTATTCACAGACCATGGTGGTGGGGATCATGCTACTGACAGAAAAACTATGAAATCCAAAAGCAGGGGCAGCTGCCTTTCAGGGAGCAACTGTGTACCAGTCACCCAAAGTTGACCCTAGGTCAGAAAACCTGGTGACTTTCCCAAGCAGTTGAAAGCATTGGGATGTCACATAAAAAGGACTTAAAGTGGGTAGGAAACCACTCCAGGGCTCTCAGGAGTTGAGGGCAATACTGGGGACAGGGGGACAGATGCACAAGAAACAGCACCAAAGAGGTTTCCTGTTCAGCAGTCAATTGGCAAAAGGGAAGACGATTCAGGAGGCACCTGAAGGGAACAAGAAGAGGTCCCGAAGGCAAGTCTCTGGAGGCTGGATCAGAAGACAGAGCATACCAGTGATGAAACACAACTCAGAACCCCAAATCAGGGAGGTGGTGGGTGGAGGTGGACATGTCATTGACCGAGGCTGTTGGGTGGAAGAGCCTCACAGTAGCCATCACAGTGCCACAGGGAAATACATGGCTGCTAGGTCACAGAGGGCTCCTTCCAGCCTGGATGGGAAGGCACCGTCTCACAGAGGAGGTCCATTGACACTTGGATGGTAGAAGGCACAGAGATCTTCATATCTATGTGGCCGTTTTTGGAAAAGTGTTGACAGGGCAGTCGGATTTGTCTTCCATAACCTGGGAGCCATCCTTAGGCGGGCAGGTAGTCTTGATAAGAGATCAGCTTTTGAGCTTTTGAGGGTTTCTTTGCTCTTTGTGAAAGCTTTCCCTGGAGGGACCCCCATGGTCTAGCCACGGAAAAGGGGGTTCAGCACTGACCCTGACCAACCACAACCATATGGGCCAGACCTGGGGCCAAAGCCTCCCTGGATGGGGCCTCTGTCCCGTGGAGGAGGTGGGAGACTCAGCAGTGGTGGAATCATCAGTCCCCTTGTCCTGGAGGATCTCTGTGAAGACTGATGGGACTCTCTCTTCCTCATCTTCAATCTCTTCCTGTTCAGGCAGGGGTGGCTGCTGTGGCGGTGGCTGCTGTGGTGGTGGCTGCTGTGATGGTGGCTGCTGCTGCTGATTCTGCTTCTTTCATTTCAGCATCGTGGCTGCAGCAATGGCCTCATGCAGGTTAATCCTACAAACAATATTGAGCTCCTACTGTGTGCTAGGCACTAGAGATGCCCCAAAATAAAAAGGACAAAATTATTTTTAGTGAAAGAAATGCACAAGCTAATAACTCCAGAGCAACACAAGATATGCTAGAAATAAACAGTGACTTAGGAGGTTCACTGAGGACAGATGGAGTTGTTAGAAAGGTTTCCTGGAATGGACAAAGACAGGGTGACTGGAGGATGAGGAGGAATCAGAGGAATCGGGTAGGAGGTACTGGCACTGGTATCAAACCAACAGGAAGGGGGATGAGGTCATTTTGGGGAAGTGAAAGAACATCAGAAGGTGGAGGCAGGACGGAGCACAAGTCAGGGACACAATATGGAACAGGTTAGGAAGCTGTTACAGAAAACAGGAGTGATGGCCAGGTAAGGAAGGGCAGCAGGTAGAGAGGAAGAGGGTAGAACCAAATTCAGCAAAATTCTCCTAGTTGACTGATCTCATGGAAAACCTTTGATTAAATGCCTGGGGTATCCCCTTAGAAAGGCAACGTTATCTCACCAAGGAAGGAAATTCCAACACCTGCTACATGTGGACAAACCTTAAGGACATCATGCTAAGGGAAGTAAGCCAGTCACAGAAAGGACAAATACTACATGAGTCCACTCATATGAGGCACCTAGAGTTATCAAATCCTACAGACAGCAAGTAGAATGTTGGTTGCCAAGGGCAGGGGGAAAGGGATGAGAAATTATTCATGGTCTATGGGAAGAAAGTTTCAATTTTAGAAGATGAAAAAATTCTGGAGATGGATGATGGTGATGTTTGCCCAGTAATGTGAATGCACTGAAGGCCAGTAAACTATTCACCTACAAAGGGTTAAGATGGTAAATTTAGGTTATGTGCATAAATTTAATTTTAACACAATTTACAAATTCAAGGCAATCTTTTCCTGGAAGGTCAGTCATCTTGGGTATGCATTTAACCAAGTCTCAACACCCTAATGAGGTTCTATACTTTGCTCCCCAAATTATAACAGGTCCTCCTCCAAGAACTCAGAACAATTCACAAATTGTTCTTGACTCTATGAAGATCCTATTTCACAATTCTCCAATCTTCTCAATCAGTTTCATTTCCAAGAGCTTCACTGGGCCTAATTTCTGGACATTTCTCTCTTGAAACTATTTAGAAGAACCCACCATCCACAGCTTCTCAGTGAAGTAAGAACTGAGAATTAGTGATGTCGTGCTCCTTGCCAAGTACTATCCTAGGCCCATTCTCAACATGACAGGGACTTAAGAGAAGCTGCCTTTGCTAAAAGCACAGACAGGCCTGCAAAGGCTCCATGGGTAAATGAGCAGGATAAAGCCTGGCATCTCTGCCTTCATTTTTTATCTGTCCCCTTTATTACCTTAAACTTTAGGATCTGCTCACCTCTGCATGGAGCTATGTTAATCATTTAAGGAGAGTTTATCTAAAAACTAGAAATACAGGTTTTATTAGTCCTGAATTTACCTAATCTGTCATCCCCCTTCAAGACCGAGGCAAGATTGGCAGCGTTCTGTCCCTGACACCTGGAGTGGTGCCTAGAGGTCTTCAGTCTTGTCCTGGATTTTCTAAGAAGAGTAGGAAGCATGCACCTCACCCAATCATGAGACTGCCACCCTAGGTAGGAGCAATCATTTCATTGAAACTGAATCGCCCCCTTCCAGTATCTGATTGATAAATGGTCTGAGCAGCAAGTGGAAACTACCCATCTCAAATAGTAAAGACGTCTTCAGAGCTACCTCTCAATTTCAGAATTGAGAGAATGATTGATCAGACCACAGTTTGACCAAGACGTCTTAGTTTTGCACACCTCTCATGCCTGTCCCAATTCTTTCTCTATTTAAACCCTAAAGCTCCTGTCCATGCCCAGAAGACAGGGCCCGGATTCTGGATCTCACTTAGTCATCTCAGTATGGCCACGTTGATTAAAAAGTCTCCTTTCCTGGTTTTCACCATTACCTTTTCTTTGGGTTTGGTTTTTGGTGTGAGTGGCCAGACCTGGTTTGCTGAAACCCCCAGGGTCAGGCCTCTAGCCCAGGACACCAGGAAAAGATTCACCATCTTTAGCCCCCAGAGAAACCCCACAAGGGAGACATTGCTAACAACAGGCTGAGCAGCAATGGTAAGAAACTTGCCCAGACCCTCGCAACTGGGTTGAGACAAGAAACCAGGATTTCTTGGCAGAAAATCTGAGCTTCTTCGGTCAGTACACAGACTTCCCTTGTACTTTCATATGGACAGCACTGAAATGAAGATTCCTGTTCTCCATTTTAACTCCTAGATGTATTCCACTAACCATTTTTACACATCATCACATAGTCTCTACTATAGTCTGAATGTTTGTGTCTCCCCACCAGATTCATACATTGAAGTCTTAGCCCCCAAGGTGATAATATTAAAAGATGGAGACTTTAGGAGGTGATTAGGTCTCGAGGGTGGAGCCCTCCTGAATGGAATTAGTGCCATTAAAAAGAGGCTCCAGAAAGCTGCCTTCCCCTTCCACCAAGTAAGAACATGGTAAGAAGGCGCCATTTGTGAAGCAGCGAACCCCCACCATACACCCAATCTGCCAGTACCTTGATCATTAGACTTTCCACCCCCAGAACTGTGCATGATAAAAAACTACCCAGTCTAAAGTATTTTGTTATAGCAGTCTGACCAGACTAAGAGAGTCTACCATCCACTAACAACAATAAGGATAATAGCTACCAATTATTGAATGCCTACTCATCAGGAACTGCATGATGAACTTTAGGTACTGATGCTGTGGAAAAGTCTCAATATTCCTTAGTATCCCTGGTTAATTGTTATTATTTTCCAAATGCAATGGTCATCCCATAGTGTTCTTCTGCTTCCCTTGTGTAATCTGAGTTGGTCTGGGTATTTATGGTTTCCTTCTGAGTCAGAGAGGATGTGACAACATGCTTAACTATGTCACATAATACTTCTCTCACATACTGCATCCCGCTCAGCTGCCCTTTTCCTTCTAGGCTTCCTATGGGGTTGGGTTTCTGGTCCAACAATGTGGACACCAATAACAATAGCATCGAAACACCTCTACTGAGAAGTTGATTGAAAAGAGCCCCCAGCCTCCCAGATGCCAAACTGCTCTGGCTCAGAGGCCCAAGAATGATCAAGTCACTACCTGAATCCTGCCCTCCAGCTGACTTCCTCCCAAACAAATGCGATGCCTACAGATGATTGGAAGAAAACTCAAGAGGAGAGGCTACTTCCTCACCAGATCTTTTATCTTTGAAACCTGCAGGACTGAGAGAGCTAAAGGCAGAGATAACAGGCTCCTTTAAGTCCTGGTAGAAACTTTGAGCTAATAGCTATTAAAAACATATGCAAGGGGTTAAGGTTGTGGTTCAGTGGTAGAGCGCTTGCCTAGCATGTGAGAGGCACTAGGTTCAATTCTCAGCACTGCATATAAATAAATAAAATAAAGGTGCATCAACAACTAATAAAAAATTTAAAAAATGAAATAAATTTTTAAAAAAACATATGCAAAATAATCTGTGATCTGCTTTATATGGTAAGGTAAATTGTCTTCTCCCAGTTGGAAATGAAAACCTCCAAAGTGGTTAGAGAGCTTCCTACCACCAGTATCCCATCCCACTGCACCCATCCTTGTTTGCCCAACATACTTTTCTAGAATAGACCCCTCTGCCTACCCCCATGTTTATCATGGGGTGTCCTTGGAGTACCCATTCGGTGGATTCTGGACACTCTGAGCCTCCAGCCCAGAGATCAGAGCCAGGCAGTATCTCTTTCTTAAGAATTTGTATTGAGACCCAGAGAGAGTCTGTCTCAACGGGTAGCTGGACTATTGCCAAGTTAGCTTCAAAGCAAGGTAGGCATACCCGGAAGACAGCATGAAGATTTTCCTGGGGGCATGCAGAGTCCTGAGCAGCTGTAAGGGATTTGGTTCCAGTTCCCAAACTTATACATGTGCTCACTCCCTTAGAGAGGGAGTGGGTCCAAGAGCATTCTCTATCCTGAGAGCTCTTTTTTTCAGGGACCCTTCCATGTTTCCCCTTCTACTGTCTTCCAGAAGAAAGGCACACCTCTCCCTATGAAGAATCTCACTATGGTTATTGCTCCAGGGGCTGAAAACTCACTGCTCCAAACAAGGGACCATTCAACAATAAATTATTCCTGAGTCCCAGGGGAGCAAAGCAGAGAGAGAACTTGGTAAGTGATGCCAAAGAGTAGCACCAATTTCATTCCAGAGATGAGCTCAGGATTGGGGTCTGTGCCCCAGCACTCCACCTTTCTTAGAATTTGAAAACTCCTTTTATAGATGGAGGAAGAATTTTGGATTAGAACAGAACACATCCAAAGAGTATCATAAAGAAGTGTTGGGGCTGGAATTGTAGCTCAGTGGTAAAGTGCTTGCCTTGCACATGTGAGGCACTGGGTTTAATCCTCTGGACCACATAAAAATAAATAAATAAAATAAAGGTATGTGTCCATCTACAACTAAAAAAAAATTTTTTTTTAAAGAAGGGCTGGGTTCCTGGCTCAACACATAAAAGAGGAGACTGATCACACTGTGGCCCCCCATGAACAAATGGGTGGCTATCCCAGCCTACTTCCGTCTAGAGACAACAGCCATGATTGAGAAGACCATTCCCAAGGTCCCTGCAGGCCCAGTTACACCAGAGGTGAGGTAACCTGCAAGATTATAGGGTAGAAACTGTGATATCTCAGATCAGTATTGCTATAAGAGAAGACACATGAACAACATGAAAAAACAAGGGAATAAAATGCCCCAATCAAACCAAGATACTACAACAATAGAATCAATTGACAGCATAGTAGATGAAATGTTAGAGAAGGAGTTCAGAACATATATAATTGAAATGATCTGTGAAGCATAGAATAATATAAGAGAGCAATTACAAGGAGCAATTGATAATCCAACAAAGAGATTAGAGAGCAAATATAGGCAACAATTGATCACTCTAACAAAGAGATAAGAGAGCAAATACAGGGAGCAAAAGATTAAATCAAGAAAGAAGTAAAGGCTCTGAAAAAAAAAACACACACAAGAAGAAATCCTTGAAATGAAGGAAACAATAAACCAAATAAAAAAATTCAATAGAAAGCATCACCAACAGACTAGATCACTTGGAAGACAGAACCTCAGGTAATGAAGACAAAATATATAATCTTGAGGGGCTGGGGCTGTAGCTCAGTGGTAGAGCGCTTGCCTAGCATGCGTGAGGCACTGGGTTCAATCCTCAGCACCACATATAAATAATAAATGAATAAAATAAAGATCTGTCAACAACTAAAAAAATTTAAAAAAAAAAAAAAAGATCATAGTTTGTTTCCTTGGCCATAATTTAATTGATGGCATCAGAAGGCATTCTTCCTTTCTATTTCAACATGTTTGATTTCTAGAATTTTGCTTTGATTCTTAAAGTTTCCATTTTCCCTAACATAGTTTATAAGTTTTTCCATGCTGTAACTTTTTTCCCATCAGAGTATTTAACATATTAATCATAATTACTTTAGTTTTTTTTAACTTGGCAATTCAAACATGTACAATATGTTTGAGTCTGATTTTTGTCTTCAGACCACATTTTAGTGTGTCTTCATCTGTTTTGTAATTTTTTGTTGAAAGCCAGACATGTTTTATTGAATAATAAAAAATGAGGTAATAGGCCAATGATAGGAGTGTTTATTTTGTCTGGTGAGGACTTGTCTGGTGCTTAATGCTTGCTTGCAGCTAAAGGTACCAGAAGCTTTAAGTTTTCATCCTGTGCTTTTTTTTTATCTCACTGTTTGAGTTTTCTCAAACACTACTTCAGGGAGAAAGAATATGTGTATTACAACCCTTTCAGCTATAATTGATTATGATTATACCAGATCCTTGCAGTTGTGCAGGTTAGATATGGGACAAAGGAGTTTTTTTCTAATCTTGTCCAGTCTTCAATGGGTCAATTTCTGAGGACTACAACTTTCACAAGTGTTTGATCAATGTGTACCACCCCCATTGGCACCCTTACTCCCTGCTCTGATTGCAGCATTCCCAATATTTTTCTTTGAAACTTTGTCCTTAATTGACTTTGTGATTCACATCCCCAGCCCTATTTTGTGTTTTTATTTAGAGACAGGGTCTCACTGAGTTGCTTAGCACGTCACCATTGCTGAGGCTGGCTTTGAACTCATAATTCCATCTCAGCCTCCCAAAGTGCTGAGAAACTTTGTTTTTAATTCACAACCCAATCCTATCAGAGACATGAGGTCTTTCTGGAATCTTCAGTGGGAAACTGGTGAGGTATCTGCAAGGAAAACTGTGAAACTGTGAGGGTTTCCCTAAGTCTACAGGACCCCAAGATTTCCTTGGTCTCCAAATTAGCCCATATTCTGTCTCCAACCATGCTTCAAGATTATATATACCAGTTGGCAGCTGTAGCAGTACATTGTCGGGTCCAAGAAATGTAATTTGATTTTCAGACATTTTTGTTACTTTAAGAATAAGATTGGGGCTGGGATTGTGGCGCAGTGGTAGCGTGCCTGCCTAGCACGCGTGAGACACTGGGTTCGATCCTCAGCACCACATAAATATAAAATAAAGATATTCTGTCCACCTACAACTAAAAAAATCAATAAATATTTAAAAAAAAAAAAGAATAAGATTGATGACTTTTGATTACTTAACATATCAAAGATGAAACCTGAAGTCAATTTCTTAATTTTAAAACAATGTTTAAAAACTTATTTAATTTTATTCATTCTTTCCATTTCTGTATTCTTTCTCCCATCTCTGATTTTTTTTTCTATTTTATCATCCATTTTACTTGGGAAATGCTTTTGTTGAACACAGAAAACCAATATGATTAATTCTATTTCATGTTTTTAATCTTATTCCTGCATTTTCTGTATACTGTGTTTAATTTCTTTATATAGAATAATTTATATAATTTTTATATATTGAATAGTTTAGAGTTTATCAGACCTACATTGTATTGTTTCCACTCATTCCTTCTTAAACAATATACATAGATTCTATTGGATAATTAATAAATAAGTAAATAGATAAATAAATTTTAAAAAAAGAAATAGTCATGGAGTTTCAGTATAGTGACAGAAATAGTAACTGGTGATGGGGAGGGATGTGCAGAAGCAGCCACATGAACACCCGTGGTTGTGTTTTCCAGACAAAGGAAGCAACAGAATAAAGCCCTACATATTACAGTTAGTATGTGAGAACAACAACAATGTATCTGGAGCAGAGTGAGCTGAAAGAGAGCAATTTTAATACTGCATCCTTTTTATTGATTAATGAAGCAACATTTATCAGATGTAAGTTTCAACAAACGCAAGAGAATGTCACTGAGTTATGTTTTGTAAACTCATTGATTTATTCCCATGTCAGGATTTTACAGTCATATCTACAGTTTTATGATTTGTATTCCTTTGCTTTTGTTTGCTTTTTTGTTTTTTATTTTTTTAAATATGTAGAAAAGCCAATCGCTTCTACTTGCACTCCTTAGTCAAGGTTGACGTATCTCTTAATGGACTTTTTTCTTTTTTGTAAATTTTACAATATATTTTCAAATTTACCATTATTTCCTCAAGAAAACTAAAGTGTTCTGGGAAATTGACATTGTTTACCATTAAGTTATCTATTCAAAAGAAGAAGTGCTGGATGTGTGGTTAAAGGGAAAGAGGTATCCACACTGTGTTGTGGGAGAAGGTATGGTAGGAGGGAATCATCATAAATGGTAGAAATCATTTACTTACTAAGGTTTGAGTTGAAATATGAGTGAAAATAATGGTTTAAGGTTTAAAATCATTCACTTCTTATGTCAATAAAGCTTAAGGTGACAGTAGTTTCTTTAAAAAACAAAAGCCTGGCCCAGGCACGGTGGTGTATACTTGTAATCTCAACAATTTGGGAGGCTGAAGCAGGAGGATTGTAGATTTGAGGCCGGACTGAGCAATTTATCAAGACTTTCAGCAACTTAGTGAGACCCTCTCTAAAATAAAAAAATAAAAGTGCTGTGCATGTAGCTCAAGGTCCTGAATTCAATCCCAGGAATATTAAAAAAAAAAAAGGCAGAGGGTGAAGACAATGTGAATATCTCAACATCTCACACACAAGGACAAAGATGAAAGAGGCACATGCATGACAGAAAACAGGCCCGAGGGTCAAACAAGACCAAAGATACCTATGTGCAGCTTGCTTATTACACATGTATACACACATACGCACACATGTATATACACATACACATATGTTTGCACACATAAACACACATGCATGCACATTGTAATAGTTTGGATCTTCAATGCTCCCAGAACAAAGGCCATGTGTTAAAGACTTGGTCTCCAGCCTTTTGGGGGGATGGGGCTGTTTTAGGAGGCAGATCTTAGTGGAAGGAAGTCAGATCACTGGGGACATGCTCTTGAAGAGGATATTAGGACTCCTACCCCTTCCTGTCTCTCTCCTTTGCTTCCAGGCCACAATAAGATGAGCAGTTTCCTCTGCCACTTGCTCCCAGCTAGGAAGTGCTACCTTGTCACAGGCACAAAAGCAAGAGAACCAACCAATCATGGACTGAAACCTTTACAACTGCGAGCCAAAATAAACTTTTCCTTCTATAAGTTATTTACTTCACTTATTTTGTCACAGTACCAGAAAGCTAACACACACAAACTGACATACGTACATGCAGATACACACACAACATACATGCATACATACAAGCACATACACACATATAAACAGAAACACGTGCACACACTTATTTACATGTACACATACACATGTATTCACATATACACATACAATTGCATGCATGCATACACACAGACACAAACGCATACACATACAAACACATGTACTTGCACACACTCAAGTATTCTAGTATGTGGCAAAGGCAGAGAAATGGGCCTTCAACTACACTCAGCCTTATTTGGGTCTCTTTTGGAATACATTTCATGTCCAGACTTATCACACTTAAAAAGAATTTTTGGAGAAACTCCATAGCTTCAAAAAACAGGGGCAGGGAGGCAAAACAAGAGAAAAGTCAAATAAGGAAGTACCCAGGAGAGAACAGGGAAGGTTACAGCATAACAATCATGAGCCTGAAGATGGAACGTTTAGAACGTCTGTGGCTGTAGTTTTAAATATTTGGGAACTTGAAAACTGGAGCATAACTTGAAGATCCTATTGGAGCTGGGAAACTGAGGCAGAGGGTTTGTGTGCTTGCCGCAGCCCCACAGATACTGGCACTCAGGCATTGGTCCCAGGTCCACAGGTTCCCAGGCTTGTGGCTTTGCCATGCTCCCTGACCTACTCCAGAAAGCAGAACTAAGACCAGCAGATGGAACATTCAGGAGGCAGATTTGGGTTCGATTTGAATAACCGAGTTATGGTTCTGCCTTGAGAGTCAGTGAGGAGCGACTGGACATGGGCATGTTCCTTCAGGTAGGAGTTTGATGAGGGGCCATCTAGTGCTCCTTGAAAGTCTGAGATCCCCTGACAGTGAATTAGTGGGATTTGTATAGAGACTCTCTAATGGTTGTTTAAGGTTGGCGCCTGCTATGCTTTGACTGTGTCCTCCCAAGTTCACATGTTGGAAGCCTAAACCCCATTGCAGCAGTGTTGAGAGGCAGGCCCTTTAAGAGGTCATTAGGCCATGAAGACTGTTCTCACTGGGGTGGGTTCCTTACATAAAGTAGAGCTCAGCACCTCTCCCTTTCTTCCTCTTGTCTTCTGCCTCTCACCATTGCCATGATATGACAAAGCAAAAGAGGCCTCACCAAATGCTGGCATCTCCATCTTGGACTTCCCAACCTCCAGAACTGTAAGCAACAGAAATTTCTGTCCATTGCACTTACTCAATCTGTGGTCTTCTGTTATAGCAGCACAAAATAGAATAAGACAATGCCACTTGAAAGTAACTCATGGGTTCAATCCCCAGCACCAAGAAAAAAAAGAAAGAAAGAAAGTAACTTATGCCCACGTGTACCTCCATAAGGTTCCATTTTACCCACACCTCCTTCCTACCATTTACTCAAACAGTTAACTGTACCCCTAAAATCTCCAAATGCAAGCCCATAGCTAATGTTCACTTCTGAGAACAGTGACAATCTTCACAGGACAATGAAAACCATGGCTTCTCTCACTTCCTGGTAGAAACAAAGTTGCATTTTGCATTTTTTATGTATAGAAATCGGCCAGACCAAGGACTGTATCAAGCTCATTTATCATGATCAATTTACTTGCAAAGATTTCCAGGTAACTTAAATTAAAAACACCCTCTCCCAAGAGGACGCTTAAAGATCAAAGGCAGAAGTTATTTTTTAAAAAAAAGGGATGGTGATGGCGGTGGCAGTGGGAACATCAGATATGTATGTAAGGTGGAATGTCATAGCTACAGAACTTGAGCCCACAATGACAATGAGAATAAAAGGAGCATTCCTAGGCCTTGCTGTCTGATAACAGGAAGTGGGATGTGACAGGCAAGGGCAGGGACAGTCCTCACATGCTTTAACAGGCATACTTCTTCAAAGCAGTGCTTTGCAGAAGACCTGACCCCATCAGCTCTTCAGAAAAGCTCACCAACTTGGGCATGTCTTCACCGACAGGGGCATATGAACCCCATGAAAACAGGTGAAGGCATAATAAAATAAAGACAAGCATGTAACCAGCAAGCCCTGGGTACTAATATGGCCCAGGATGCAAGGCATGGGTTATTGCATCCATAGTCTAAGAAGGAACTAGATGGCAATCAAGACTTAACAAAGAGAGACCCGTATGTTAAATGCCAGGGATCAATTAGCTAAGATGACGCTTTTCATGGAAACTAGAGTCCAGTTATATATAGTCACTATTAGTGAATGGTAAGTCCGGGCGTCCCAACTTCTTTTCTTTTCTTTTTTTTTTTTTTAATTTTTTTTTTTAGTTGTTGATGGATCTTTATTTTATTCATTTATTATTTATATGTGGTGCTGAGGATCAAACCCAGTGCCTCACGCATGCTAGGCAAGCGCTCTACCACTGAGCTACAGCCCCAGCCCCCAATTTCAAATATATAAAAGGAAAAAAAGACTCATTTCCCAAGTTCCCTTCCCACTTAGGACCACTATAGCATGTCCTCTGACTAGAGAATGCAGTATCAGTGATACAACTGCAAGTCTGATGAAACAACCTATTTATCCTCTTTCTGAAATATTAGTCACCCAATAACTAAAGATAAACCAATATAGGAAAAGAAACAAGGTAAAATTCAATAACGCTCAATGAACTTTTTTTTTGGTTTGATACTATGCAATACTTGTGCAGGCCAGAGTTTAAAAGAACACGGGATCTTAAGGACATCAAGTTCAGAGGGCACACACCATGCTAGTCCAGCTTTGATGTGTTCCCATCGTCCCCATGATATCAGCCTGGATTTACGTGGTGGCAACCTCGGAAGAGTTCAAAGCACACTGCAGTGGCGTTATCTCATCTCTTCTCACAGCTCCTCTATGGAGTGAGAAGGAAGGCAGCACCTTGTTATTCCTATTTACAGATGAAGAATGCAAGGCAGGGACGCACTGGGGGCTACTCCAAGCCCTCACAGCTAAAGTCCACGAAAGGCTGAGAAAGCAAATTTGGGTGGACAGCTCCTCTCAGTGAATTATGCCGCCTCTTGCTGAGTCCTAAAATCAAATTGTCGTGGTAAAAATACAGTCTGCTAAGAGGGCCTGCCTTCCAAACTTCCCCCTGGCTAGCTTGGTGATAGATAAATATAACTGGGGAAGTGAGTGCACCTTGATCTTTCTGTGCAGTATTTCTGTGGTGGGATGACACTTGGAAGAGGCCAGAGGATAGAATCTACAAACCTATGTGGCATTGAAGATTTACCCCTTTCCTGACGGTGGCCATAGTATAAAAGAGTAATTTTTTGTTTACAGATGGTAAGCACTGTTTAGTGGGTTTTCCAGCACACTTGGGTCTTTTCTCCCCCCAGTGCTGGGAATGAAACCCATGTTCTGTGCATGTTGTGCAGGTGCTCTACCGTGAAGCCACATCCACAGCCCACAGTTTGGCATTTGACCTAGAATTCACCTTAGTGATGATCATACAATGACTAAAGATACCAATTCTTAGGCCAAGAGTTTTCTTTGGTTTTTGTCCAAAATCAGTCACTTATTTTTCCTATATCAAGTAGCCCCCAGTCATTCAAAGAGGGAAAGAATTCAAGAACAGGAGAGTGGGGAAGGGAAGCCAGAGTGGGGATAGAATCGCACAGTGGTTAGAAGATTCAGTGTGGGCTGGGATTGTAGCTCAGTGGTAGAGCGCTTGCCTAGCATGCGTGAGGTACTGGGTTTGATCCTCAGCACCACATGAAAATAAATAAAATAAAGATATTGTGTCCATCTACAACCAAAAAAAATTAAAAAAAAAAAAAGAGTCAGCGTGACTCAGGTAACCTTGAGTGCACCTTGTCTAATAAGCTATCACTGACACTTTATGACAGTATCATCAAAGTCATCTGTATCCTTTAATTAGTCTCTCCACACACTCTATTTAGCAGAGTAAACAGGAAGCTACAAAAAAGAATAAAGCCATGATTTTAAAAAAAAAATCTAATGAAAGGGAAAAGAAATAAGGAAGGACCAGCAAAAAGGCAGGAAATCTCAGCCCTGAGGAATCATACTTTCTAATTTTACGGCTTCATCTGCAGCATTAATTAGCTCTAGGAGGACAGAGATTTTTGTCAGAGTTGTGTAGTGTTGTCTTTCTGATGCCTAAAACAGTGCCTGATGCACAGTAAAAATTTGTCACATGAATTCTCTGACCTCTGATTCCACTTACAAGCATAAAAGCTAAATGTGCCCTGCTAGAAGACAGCACTTCCAAAGGCTTCCAGGGCCTGCCATGCATGCCCTTGTTTATCAGGAGGAGGAGGGCTATCAGGCCTTAACTCTGTTGAACAAGGAAAGCACCAAAATGGTGCACATCATAGCCTGTTTTCTGTTGCTATACCTGATTTCCACAAACTGGGTAATTCATAAAGAAAAGAGGTTTGTTTATCTCACAGTTTCTAGAGGCTGGGAAGCCTAAGACCATAGCATCAGCATCTGCTCAGCATCTGGTAAGGGCCTTCCTGGTGGGTCATGAGTATCACACTGTAAGACAGATATAGTGTGCTAGCTCAGGTTTCTCTCTTCTTAAAAAACAGGACCCCACCCTCATGACCTCTCTAAGCCTGATTCCTTCCCAGAAGTCCCACCTCCAAATACCATTGACATATGAATTTGGGGATTAAGTTTCCATGTAAGTTTTGAAGTGGACAATCAAACCATAGCACTGGGCTTGTTTCACAGTCCCAGAGGCTTTGGAAGCATCATGAAGCAAGTCCTGGTTTCTCCCTCTCACCTCCTATTTTGGCATCGCCTACTTTCCCTGGACCTTTTTGATCATGAAGAAAACTGGGTCTGAGCTGTCCATGTGCCTTTAAAGGCATCAGAAGCAGTGTGTTGCCCCTCTCAGGAATGCACATGATTTAAATAGGTTTCTAGGATAAAGGTATCACCTAGTACAAAGGAACTGGTCCCGGGAGGTAGGATTCTGGATCATTCGATTACTGAAAGAGAAAATTATTATGATGTGGAGATGGGGGTCTCCTTACTTCAAATTCCAACAGGGCTAGAGGGTTGTTATAGTTAGTTTTTACATTACTGTGACCAAAAGACCTGACAAGAACAATTAGAGAAAAGGTTTATTTGGCTCACAGTTCCAGAGGTCTCAGTCCACAGATGGCTGACTTGTTCCGGGCAAGAGGTGAGGGCAGAACATCAAGGCACAGGATGTGGCAGAGAAAAGCAGCTCTGCACATGGCACCAGGAAGCAGAAGGAGAACTCTGCTCACCACAGACAAAACATAAACCCCCCAGCTGGGAGCGGTGGCTCACGCTTGTAATCCCAGCACTTAGGGAGGCTGAGACAGGAGAATCGGGAGTTCAAAGCCAGCCTCAGCAACGGCGAGGCACTAAGCAACTCAGTGAGACCCTGTCTCTACATAAAACACAAAATAGGGCTGGGGATGTGGCTCAGTGGTCGAGCGCCCCTGAGTTCAATCCCCAGTACCAAAAAAACCCCAAAAAAAACATAAACCCCAAAGGCACACCCCAGTGACCTCCTCTCCCACCACACCCTACTTGCCTGCAGTTACCACCCAGTTAATCCCTGCAGGGGATTAACTCCCTAATTGGATTATGGCTCTCATCATTGAATCATTTCACTTCCAAACCTTCATGCATTGTCTCACACATGAGCTTTTGGGGGACACTTTATACCTAAACCATAACAAGGGTTTTTCTATTCATTTTGGAGTATATGACAATATTTTTGAACTCTAAAAACATTAATTTTTAAAATAAATTAAATAAGTAAATATTTTAAGAATAAAGTACCTTGCTGGGCATGGTAGCATTTGTCTGTAATCTCAGCAGTTTGGGAGGCTGAGGCAGGAGGATAGCAAGTTCGAAGCCAGTCTCAGCAATTGAGGCCCTAAGCAACTTAGTGAGATTCTGTCTTTCTTTCTTTTCTTTTCTTTTCTTTTTTAAATTTTTTTAGTTGTTGATGGACCTTATTTTATTCATTTATTTATATGTGGTGCTGAGAATCAAACCTGGTGCCTCACACATGTGAGGCAAGCGCTGTACCTCTGAGCCACAACCCCAGCCAAGTGAGACTCTGTCTTAAAAACAAACAAACAAACAAAAAAGCAATTTTAATCCATAATAGTATCTTTCAACTAGTTGGTATAGTGACTGAAGTAAAACAGGCAGATAATACTACAGATGACTTCATCTTCAGAATCTTCTTTATTACTCAAAATGCACAATTTCAAGTCAGCTAAAAGAAATAAAAATGCAGAGAAAATGGTAAAAGAGATGGATTTGATGCATTTATATAGTCCATTCTGTTGCCATAACAAAATACCTGAGGCTGAGTACTTTATACATAAAAGAGGTTTCTTTAACTCATAGTTTTGGTGGTCCAAAAACATGGTACCAGCAACTGCTTGGCTATGGTAATGGTGCTCTGATTACATAACACATGATGAATGGCAAGGTGGTGGAAGTATGAGAAGGAGAGATCACTTGGTAAGACAGTAAGCCAAAAAGATTTCAGGGGGTCAGTCTTGCTCTTTTATAACAAACCACTCTCAGGGGAACTAACAGGCATCCCATGAGAACTACATTACTTCTTTCCTAGGGTGATGTTACTGATCTATGTCCCGGTCACCTTACACTAGGCTTCACCTCTCAAAGATTTCGCCACCTCAACACTACCACGCTGAAGTCAGAGCCAGCAGCACATGAATCCTTGGTCACACACTCAAACAATATCCAAACCATAATAATAAAGAATGTTCCAGTAGTTCGTGATTGTCATACCAAAGATCTGGGCGGGCCTGAAACTCATCCTGTGAGCAGCCACGAGAAGCCACGACTCTGAAGCCTGAAGACATTCTTAAATCTTGCAAAAGGTGGGGACAAATAGTTCTTTGGTACTGGGATGGGATGAGGGTGGAGTGATAATCTCAGGTTAAAAGCAAAGCACTAGAGGTTCTGAAACTCTGATTCTAAAGTGCTAGCTCTCTGCAGGTCTAGAAGTCATGTCCCTCACTCCATGTGAGAGCTTGCTCCACCATATGCAAGATCCTCCTCCAAGTGTGGAGGAGAAGCCCATCCCAAATAAGAGACAGAAGAAGGTATGGAGGCCCAGAAACCACAGTGAGGACTCAGCGGTCATCATACTTGAGGAGGTGCCATTGGGCACTTCTGAAAACCCAAGTTCTCTGACACCAGCATCATGTTTTGTATTCATCATTGTAAGAGGGAAGAGGTTTTTGGGGTTTATTGGTGAAACTTCCCAGGACCCATGTCCTAAGCCAATTTTATTCCACATACCCCAGGGGGCCCCTCCAGAGATCACTTGGGAGCTCTTCTCCATAAAAGAAGAAAATCTCAGAGTAGCTCTCTCTGGAAGTCACTGATGGACTGGATTCATTTCTGTCCCTGGCTGGCATATGTTGCCTTCCACTCCAGTGAGTACAGTGCGCCAGCTGTCAGGAGCTTTCTCACCACGAGGAGCAATGTGGGATTTTGTAACGTCTTTCTGCTGGTCATAACTCATTCAACGTTTTTTCTTTGCTCTTCTAAGTTTTCACTTCCTCTGCAGCTGCCATTTGTTTTCCTGTTTATACCAGTTCAGAATCAGCGTCTTCAAAGCCATGTATTTCTCTCCATAAGAGCGTTAGGATCTTGACTTTCTGCTGTATGTTTTTGTTTTTTTCCAGCAGAATTTTGACTAAATGTCATTCCCAAATGCCCCCTCATCAGCCAATTTATGTTTGAAACAACAGATTTTGCAAACATTTATCTACAAAGCACTTTGCTTTCTCCCTCTCTGATTTCCCCTTTTCTATAGTTCACCTCACCCCACCCCCACCCCATCCTCTTTTTCATTCTTTTTTTGTTTTTTGTTTTTTTTTTTTTCATTCCATTGATCTGCTTCTGTTTCAACTACAAGATAGTGATTGAAAAAATTCAATTTGGGGGCTAAGGACATAACTTAATGGTGGAGCACTTGTCTAGCATGCAGGCAGGCCTGGGTTCTATCCCCAGCACAGTGCATGCACACACCCACCCCTAAAAAACAAACAAACCTCAATTTCTTGCTCTCTGCTAGAAAGGACTTCTTAAAATTGCTCCATGCTCCTCTGACATTCTTTTTTTTTCTTAAGCCTGGTAGAATTTTAGACTTTATCTTCAGTTAGTTTAGCTATGTTTTAGCATATTTTCACCTCTGAAAGTTTTACAAAATTCTCTATAAAAACAAATAGTGGAGCTGGGGTTGTGGCTCAGTGGTAGAGCACTTGCCTAGCATGTGTGAGGCATTGGGTTCGATTCTCAGCACCGCATATAAATAAAGAAAATAAAGGTCCATCAACAACTAATAAAAATATTAAAAATAAATAAATAAATAAATAAATAAATAGTGTAACAGGGGTTCACTTGATGCTTTGACTATATTCTTGTGGCTTTTAAACTTATGTGTTTTTTTTTTTCCCTGACCTTTTCCTCCCTGATCTTTTCCCTAACCTTCTCCTCCCTGATCTTCTCGATCTCTCCTCTCTAATCTCATTTTCTCTGAATCATCTCTTTAAAAGCCTTTTAATAGGTAGAATCACAGCCTTTGGGACAGGAATCCCCTGTGTTTCTCCTTTGCTAGCAAAGCAATAAACTGTCTTTCTCTTTTTTTGTCAAAACCATGTTCTTGTTATTGGATTGGCACCAGGGACAAGGACTGAACTTTCAGCAACAATAGTACTTCAATATTTTGGTTTTCCAATAATTTGTTTGTTTGGATTTTAGCATGGTGTTCAACATTAGTTGTCAAAGTTAGAGGTAGATTTTCTCCTAGAATTGGATTCCTTTTCTCAGGCCCTCCTTTAACATGAAAAGGCAATACAACTGGATATAATAACACTGCAGCACATTTTTCTTGAAAAATTTTACAGGAATTATTTTAGAGCCATCTAGCATTGAATATTAATTTGGAAAAGTCTGAAACAACCATGCTCTTCTCTCCCCCTTTAAATAAAATAGATTTGATCTTTTTCTAAGTTACCCCAAAGATCTTTCCTTTATCATTGAGGTCCAGGAAATTGATTCCCTTTTATCTTTTCTGTAGTTTCCCAAAAAATGTGATGTGCATTTGTTTCATCTCCTTTTTTAGTGATTTCTAAGAGGAGAAATCACTAATCACTAAAAAAGAAGGGTCAAATCCACTTTGTTCTGTCACTTCCAAACCTTATCACTAGGACAACTTCTATCTAACACCCCTGATTTTCATGCCAAGAAAGATGTAGACTGGTAATTGAACACTGATTCTTTTCTAACTTTCTTTGTTTCTTTTTTCTTTCTTTTTTTTTTTTTAGTACTAGGGATTGAACTCAGGGGCACTCGACCACTGAGCTACATCCCCAGCCCTATTTTTGTATTTTATGTAGAGACACGGTCTCACTGAGTTGCTTAGCACCTCACTTTTGCTGAGACTGGTTTTGAGCTCACAATCTTCCTGCATCAGCCTCCTGAGCCTCTGAAATTACAGGCGTGTGCCACCACACTCAGCTCAACATTGATTTTTAACGAATAATTTCCTTCCATCCTTCTATTCTTTCTTAACCAGGAACCTTACTTATGCATTTATCAATGCAGATAAACAAAGGTGAAAACTCAAGAAATGGGCTGGGTAGCAATTTATAGGGAATTGAAAAATAATTCCAGAGGAGGATGCATTATCCAGGTCCTGTAGTATCCACCAGAGTCTAGAAACCATGGACTGAGGCCTGTACCCAAACAAGATGCAATGATGAAAAGACAGGAGAGTTTCTTTGTACTTAATCTGAAGAACAAAACTGTTCCTGCTTTGGGTTAGAAATAGTTATTTTTGGCTATGTTTTTCCTAATTGCCTTGTATTTGTGGTATTTTATTTACATGAAGAATAGCTATTGTTTGCCTATACTTTGTTTGAGGCAATGTGGGAGATGTGGAGGCTAACAAGACAGCTTAGTCAGCTTTCTCTCACTATGACAAAATACCTGAACTAATCAATTTATAAGGAGGAAAGGTTTATTTTGGCTCTAGTTTTAGAGGTTCCAGTCCATGGCCCTATTGCTTTGTGCCTGTGGAACAAATCATGGTGAGGAACATAGGGCAGAGGAGGTCTGTTCACTTCATGGGGGCCAAGAAACGGAGAGAGGAAGGGGCCAGCATCTCAGTATACCCTTCAAGGGCCTGTCCTAATGACCTAACTTCCTCCCATAGGCCTCATCTCTTAAAGGTTCCACCACCTCTCAATAGTGCCACAGACTGGTGATCAAACCTTTATGAAATGGGCCTTTTTGGGAGATATTCCAGATCCAAACTATAGCAAGGTCCCTGTCAAGGAGTCAAAGCCCGGCATGGTGGCTCATACCAATAATTCCAGCAATTTGGGAGGCTAAGGCAGTAGGATTAAAAATTTGAGGCCAGCCTCAGCAATTTAGTGAGACCTTGTCTCAAAATAAAATATAAAAAGGACTAGGGATGTGGCTCAGTGGCTGAAAGAGCCCCTGGGTTCAATTCTGTGTATCAAAGAAGTGGGGAGCAGTCACAGCTAGCACAACAGAGGCATCTGTGTAACTAACTCTAATCTAGAGGTTTTAAAATGGGGGAGACCAGAGCACACTTTGCAGTGTGGAAATAAACTATGAGAATTTCTGTTTATACTTATTTTATACAAAAATAAATTGGGGCTGGGATTGTAGCTCAGTGGTAGAGCGCTTGCCTTGCATGCGTGAGGCCCTGGGTTCGATCCTCAGCACCACATACAAAGCAGTAAAATAAAAACTTTGTGTCCATCTACAACTAAAAAAATATTTTAAAAAAATAAAATAAAATAAATTATGCTTTAGGTAGTTAGTTTTCCAAGTGACCCTGGTATCTTCACAGGATGCTTGTGACTTGTGGTGATTTGTCATGAATTCTTCTCTGGAAAGAGAGGTCTCTAATGGAGGAACAGACAATGGGTTTACCAAGCATATTTCCAGTTTTTGCTCCACTGAGCTTCACAACTGAGTAAGTAACTTAAAAGACTATAGCAAAGAAATTTCAAAGTGAAAATAACATTAATGATGCAAATTTATAAAAAAAAAATAAATAAGTGGGCAAACGGACACTCTATATTAGTTCTTTATCAAACCTTATTTTGAGGGGAGGGATACTAGGGATTGAACCCAGGGATGCTTAACCACTGAGCCACATCCTCAGTCCTTTAAAAAAATTTTTGGCTATTTAGAGACAGGGTCACACTAAATTTCTGAGGCTGGTTTTGCCATTTTATATATGGGACTTGAACATGGTAGATTTTGGTATCCAGTTGGGGGTGGGGCTCTTTGAACCAATTTCCCTCAGATGCAGAGGGTAGGGATGATTGTATATTCACTTTATTGTGCACGCATCACCACTTTTCAACTTCAGAATTCTTTTCATCTTGCAAAACTGAAACTCGGTACCAATTAAACAACTCCTCATCCCCTTTCACTAATCCCTGGCAACCACTAGTCTACAATTTCCCTCCATGAATGTGATGCCTCTAGCTATTGCATATGAGTAGTACCATATAGTATCTGTCTTTTGGGGATTGGCTTATTTCACTTAACATTCATCTATGTTGTATACATATCAGAATTTCTTTGTTTAAAAGCTGATAATATCACTTTGAGTGCATATTCCATGTTTTGATTATCCATTTACCCATCCATAGTTCAGTAGCTTCTACCTTTTGGCTATTGTAAATAATGCTACTATGAACATAGGTGGACAAATAGTTCTTTGAGATCTCATGTTTAATTCTTTTGGACATACATGTGAGACTAAATATTTCAGTAAGGTCCTTTTTCTAAGGTTATTTTGAACAAGGCAGAAAGTTCTTGCCGAGCTTCTCTAAATGCATTATTTGTGTTATCAGAGTCCTAGGCCAGAGGCCCAACTCTGCGGATCCAACGAATCAGGTCTAGCTGCTTACCCCCCAAAATCAAACAGAAAAAGCAATGATGAAAAGCTTGAAAGAGACTTCATTCAGTGTAGCTACATTGAGAAGAGAATGGGACCCATGTCCTTAGCCCTGTCTTTGAGGGCCTGACAATGAATTGATTTGGGGTTTTACAGAAAGGAGAATGAGGGCAAGTGTTGGGGGTTTGCACAGCTGGAGGCTTTTCACAGCTGCCAGTGCAGATGATCTGGATCAGGTGTGGTATGTCCATCTCATAATTTGTCAGGTGGTGAATTAACTAACTGTCTTGGGTAAGAAAGTTGCTGTTGCCTGGAACTTGGATTCATCAGTATATATTTATGGGATCAGACCTTGTTCCTGGAATCCAAGGTGACCTGGAGCAAAGGAGAAGGATGCAAAATGGAGGCAGAGATTCCAAGTCTTTAATCCTTCTCTTAGCCATCCATCAGACATTTGCAAGCAAAAATAAAGAGTCTAAGTTCTTGTTACGTTTCTTGAAAATTTGTGAATATTTGCTGGCAGCACTAAAGTAGGCTAGACAAATCAAGCCAAAAGATTTACTGATTTTGCAGGGATGTCCTAGTGAATGCCCACCCCAGACTTCCTGATCTAAGAGGCAGGGTTGTTGCTATGTGCTTGTGTAGTCATCTGAAAACACATGTTTTAATTTACATAAATGTCATGCAAAGGGCATATTAGGAAGAGACATGGTGGGCTGCAGAGACATTTCCTAGCAGCAGTTGCTAGTACAATGGCTTCTAAGGTTTCTAACGTGGGCGGCAGCCCTACAATCACATTGATATTATAGCAATCTGTCGCTTCAAATTAAAATGGCTCCCGACCCTGCCGTCCTGTGTATATTCTTTCGTTTCATAAAGGGATTGATTTACAAGTTGGTTGCATTCACACCTTGCAAAGGAGCACATTATCTTAGTATTTTAGAACTTTCCTGTATACGTATTTTCTTCTGTTTCGGTTTGCTTCAATCTGACTCTGTATCATAAAATGCCATTTACCATGAATGCATAGTGAGCATTCTGTGGACTTGCCCTCCCCCAGCCTGTCAGAGAATCTCGCAAATCATTCACAGGGTGGGGGAGGGGAGACTGCCTATGATAGGAAAATGGTGCCGGGACAGCCAGGTTGTACTCCCTCGCGGATTTGTTTGACAAGGAAGGCAAATCTCTTCTGCGAAAGCTCAGAACTCTGACTGGACCGAGGCCATTTTAATCCAAATGCATGACCGCCGGCATTAGGAAAACAGCCTCACTGTGAAACAAAGAGTAAATGTTTCCGCACTGCGCTGCATTTACAGACTCAGAATTTTCTCTGCTTATTCCAGACTTTTGTTCTCTGGGCGGTTGGTCTCAACAGAGCCCTACGACTGCGGAAGGACCAGGGCTCTGGGGTTCCCACCCATGCAGCCCTTTTGATTAAAGAGTACGCGGGCAGCTCTGCCCCGCGCTGTCGTTTCTCATCCGAAGGAGGGAAGGCCTGGGAGTAAAGGGGGAGAGCAGTGGAGTATAAACAGGGGTCGCGACAAAGCTGAGAAAGCACAGATCCCAGGAAACCTCTCCCTGCCCCCTCTTCACGGTTGCAATCTGTGGCTATGACTTCTTTCTGGCCTCAGTTCCCTGAGCATTTAACTACTTTATGTAAACGTTAGGATTGGTAGTTTTCCAATATTTCTAACTGGACAGCATTGAGAAGAGTGGGGACAGGGGAAAAAAATAGAGAGAGGAAATAATGAAGGATTTGCAATCTCTTTCAATTCCTTTTCATTCATTGGCAAAGTGTAGGTTGCCTAGGAAACCGCGTGCATCCCGGCTGCAAAGAGGAGGGGTTGCCGGCTTGTTCTTTAAGAAGCGAATGCAGGATAGCTGTGGGGGAAAATCCTACACCGTACTGTAATTTCAATAAAAATATTTTTGCATTAAGAAAATAGTGCATCCAAAATTTACTATGCATTTTTGTAAAGTTCTCTTCCTATCAGACTTCTTCAATTAGTTAAAACAATGACTCTGTGTGTAACAGATAAATGCACAGTTGCTGACTTACCATTGAAAATAATCTGAAAATTGTAAGAGCAAATGTATAATTGTAATAGTTTAGTAGTTTAGGTGCTACGTTGTTTGCCTCAGCCACACAGTTATGTGTAAAACAATGTAGAATTTTATTTTATACAGCGAAATTGCTACAATTGACTCTGCAAGGGACAATTTTTAAATGTTAGTACACCATTAAAACTAGCTCTATGTAGGATATCATGAAATATATTGTCCTGAAAGCTTCATGTCTGATACACAATGACCTAGATTGAGAGGAACTGTGTATAATACACAGACAAAAAGAATTGCTGGGGATCCAGCTGAAAGCAATTTGTTTCTTTGATAGCCCAGTACCAGTCTATTCCTGCCTGATATGTACAATAAGGTTGATTTTTAAAAATTAGCAGATAAATTAAACGGCTTTCGGGAAAGACATAGTTGTCATCAACATTTCATCACTAAAATCAGCTCCTTGTGAAAATGAAAATGTGCAGCATCCTAATTGCAATGGCAAATAGAGGTGAAATGCCTGTCCGGAAGGGGCTGAGGTGGGGGTGGGAGACAAGGCAGCAAAACACAAGAAAGGAAAGCAGATCTAGGGCCAAAAAGCTGCCTGGATCCCCAAGGGCATCCAGGCTTTTAGAAGGATGATTTCCAGCTTACTGTATCCCAAACCTCCTACCCTAAAAGAAATCCGAGAGGAAAGGGTTCTTTCATCTGTATAATCTTGAATACGTTTTTTCACCGAGCACCTGTGAAGATCTGGCTCTGAAACAACCGCTTAGAAATGAACCCGATAGGTGAGAGAGACACGGTCAGATTACCCTCGGTGGAGCTGGGCTCCCGGAGCTCTGCGCAACCCGCATAGCTCCTAGGCTCCGGCTAGGTTTGGACCGCTCAGTGCGCGTCTACTCTCCCACCGAAGGTGCCGCCCTCGCTCTGTTCCTTCCAGGCAGCGGGTCCCACAGAGCCGCCACCTCGAGGCAGACACCCGCTACAGCCCTTTTGGCCCGGACAAAGTCACCTTCCCCAGGGGTTCGGGTGCCTTGAAGACGGGATTGATTCCAGCCCGAGTACTGTCTTTGAATTTGCTTGGTGACCTCTGGGATTGCTTGCCCTCGACGTTTCTGCATCTGTAGGATTTGGACAAGAAAACTAGGGGTCAGGGCGGGGACCCTTGGAACCCCGAGAATGGGGTAGGTGGGCAGAAATGCTCCTGCTATGCCTATCTCGCTACCGCACCCTAATCTGGGCACTCCGCAGTGTCTGGGGAACTCCGGGCCTCGAGCTCTAGTCTGAACACACTCAATATTTGGGGGCGGCTGAGCTTTTGTTCTTGCTGCTTCTCTTTGTATACTGGAATTGAGTTGAAAGCTCCCTCCTCCCTCCCAGTAGGAAAGGGAGGCGATGACAGATTGCTGATAGTTCTGGGAGGGCCTCACTCAACAGCTGCTAACTCCGCTCAGTTGCGGCACCCTGGGTCATTCAGCCTCTCTAGCCAGAGAATGAAAAAGGGTCCTGTCACTTCCCAAGTGACCCATCCCAGGTGGGGGGCGGGGCTCTTTAACCAGGAAATTGCAAGGAACAGGTTCTGCAGTGAGCATTTGTTACGTTTTCCCTCCTCCCTCCCCCCCAACGCACACAGGTTTAACCTCTAGTCTGTCTTTCTGTATGTCTCTCTTCCTCCCTGTTCTCCCCCACCCCTGACGAGTAACAAAGAGATCCATTCCTTCCTCCAATACCTAGGAGTGTGGATTTGAAGGGACTTTCGGTATTCCGCGTCTGCTCACGCGCTCGTGTGAGTGCACCAGGGTCTCCGGCGGTCTCTACCTTTGCGGTGCTGCAGTATTTAGGCGTGTCCCTCACCCCTCTACCCGCAGCACCAAGTCTGGGATCTCCTGGCCGCCGAGATGGAGTACAAAAATGTTATTTCTGGGACGCTGACTACCCTTGCAACTCATCCCCTTTTTTGACAAGGGATGAACCAAACTCCGAGAAAGGGAGCGCTGGAGTGTGATTTTAAATGCTCAGTTGTGGAACACATCCCAAGCTTTGGTGAGCCCTTTGTTCTGCCGACAGCCCCGCCTCTCGGACCCCACCCTCATTCTGCCCGCAGGGTAGTCCAAGCTGCGCGACAGACACACCCACTCCATCATTTTCAAGGAACAAAAGCCAACCGGATAGGTGGAGGGGTATTTGGTGGCGGCCTGGGTGCAATGGACTCTTGGACAGGGTGAGGCAAAGCTCAAGGGGCTTAGAAGTCTCTCCATCCCTGGATGCTGCCGCCTCAGTGAGAGGGAACCAGCGACCCTCCACAAAGACGAAGGAGAGTAGAGCGATGCTGAAGGCGGGGCAAAGGGTACCCCGATGCTCTGGGCCTAAGAGTGTTCGGGATTATAGTCAATTGGACCCCAACATCTACATTACTTACTTCTTTCTAGGCTCACCTGTATTTCCCTAAGGCTCTATGGGACGGGGCATAGGATCCTGGACAGCTGTTGGTTTCCAGTGTTGGGGAAAGGGGCATTGGTCTCAACAGAAGCGGCTGGCTTGGGGAACGGCTCCGGGCCGAATTGAATCCGCAACCGTGCTGAAAAGGCAGCCTGAGCCACTTCAATCCTCCCACCTGCCCGCACCCGGAGCACCTGACGGCCTTTCCACCTGCTCCAGTACTCCCTCCTTCCCATCCTGTGCCAGCTCTGTCTCCATCCCGAGCATGCCGAGTTGGGCATCTACGCGTCAAAGCCCTCCGGCCATCGGCTTCTTCACCCCCTCCCAGTTCCCAGTGCCCAGTTTACTCCTCCTCCCTAAGTCCTAGACAAAGCCGACGCCCCCACCCTACTCCCAGGAGACCCCACCCCTCTACAGGTCCTCAAGCCTGCGCTTATTGGCCACTGGCCCGTAGTCCAGCCCCCCGGACCGTCCCTAGGGCTCGGAGCATTACGTCAGCCAGGCCTGGAAAGCCGCAGAGTGAAGGGGACTGGGGGGCTCGGGCTGGGGGCGCGGTCTACTCCATCGGCCCCACCCTTCCCACATAAAAGGCCGAGCCCGCGGTGCCGACACTCTCAGCCCGTCGGTTCCCGAGCGCTTTTCTGGTGAGCTCTCAGTAGGTGTGGAACCAGAGTACCGACAGACACACAGACGCAGATCAGAGTCTGAAAGAAGTTAAGAGGCACCATGCGGGAGATCGTGCACATCCAGGCGGGCCAGTGCGGCAACCAGATCGGCGCCAAGGTGGGCGCGCCTCTGGGAAGGGACCCAGGCGGGGAAAGGGACGGGAGCCGAGCACCCCTCTGAGTCCCTGGGCGCGGTGCTCTCGTAGGCAGGCCCGGAGCTTGCCCAGAGCAAACTTTCCTGGATGCTTTGTGTTGCCGAGTGGGGCGTGGACTCGGAGGCGACTTTTGGGGGGAGGGGGGTCTCATTCATTTTTGTTGCAATTCGTTTGGAATTCCGGTCGTCCTTGGTCTTTCTTTCCTGTTTGCCACTTGGCCAAGGCGCGGCTGTCTCTGCGAGACTATGTTCACCCGTCTGCGGGAGGGGCCGGGACTCGAGAACTGATTTTACTGGCTTGAACTTGAGTGGAGCTGCGGGGGGAGGGGAAGAGGGCGATTGTCTCGCGGTCAGAGGACGTGCCTTGAATCTAAAACCATCTTCCCTCAATCCACTCGCTTAGCCAACCCTCCCTCCCTCTCATCACCGGCTTGTGCTTTCGCCTCCTGTGGCCACTCTTGGCTGTAACCCTGCGCACAGAGCTTCGCCGGGGCGGTTGATCGGCAGTCCCAGGCTTAGGCTGGTTCCTTCCCGCACGACCCCTACCGCCCGCTGCAAGCAGCTGTTCGCCTGGGAAACGCCCAGTTTCAGCTTTCTGATCCTGCAAAATACAAGCCCCGAGGCTGTGCTCTGGGTCATGCCGCCCTTTAAGGCTCCTGAAATGTTGGGTGTCAGAACTGAGTTGGGGGCTTTTCACTGTGAATCCGGCATCTCAGTGGGGTCGTGTATGGCTAAATCCAACCTTTTTCTCTCAGTTTTGGGAGGTCATCAGTGATGAACATGGTATCGACCCCACTGGCAGTTACCATGGAGATAGTGATTTGCAGCTGGAAAGAATCAATGTGTACTACAACGAAGCTACTGGTAATTGCTTTTTTACCCCCTCTCCCACCCACCCCGCATTTTAGTTTCCTACCCCCTATTCCCTTTAACCTGGTGTGACCGCAGGAAAGGGTAGACTAACCAGTTTAAAATATACACACTTTCACTTGGGTGGGCTCCTCTGTGCCAACCAAGCCCTTGGAAAACCTGATTGTGGGTCCTTCTTTGTTTGGGGGCAATAGCAATTGCCTGAAAGAAGGAAGGTGGCATCAAGCCTTTCTTCACAGAACTCCCTGCTTGCAGGTCTAAGTCAGCTCTTGTTCCCTGCAGGTAACAAATATGTGCCTCGGGCCATCCTGGTGGACCTGGAGCCCGGCACAATGGATTCCGTCAGGTCTGGACCATTCGGCCAAATTTTCAGGCCAGACAACTTCGTTTTTGGTGAGTGCCTGGCATGGCTAATGATGTGAGAGACACATTTTATGCTGGGCAGCTTAAGCTTAGCGTGGAAAATTGTGACTGCTGGAGGAAATGCATGAAGAAAGAACATCCAGTTGTGTGCCGCCTGAGCCTTAATATAGGTTACAAAGCATCTGCCTTTCAGATTCTAATAGCCAGGTGTCCTAGGCATCCTTATTTATAGTTACATCCATAACCAAATATTTTAATGTCTGGCCATTTAGTGATAACACAATAATCATATCTGAGCACTGACTCATTGGTCTATGTTAAGGGGTTTAAGGCAAGAAGGAATTTAATCCAATGGTTAGTGACTTAAGAATTCCTTTTCCTTAACAAAAAGGTAACAAAAGCAAATCTAAGACTGTCTAAAAGGTTATCTAAGACTAACTAGTCTTTTCTACCACAATCCAAATACAGAATGCAGAATTCCTTATGTGCCTGTGGCTAATATTTTCTTTTCCTCTGGCAGGCCAGAGTGG